>JAPKLY010000201.1:224105-324279 GCA_026898435.1 Prunella vulgaris
TTAATCATTAACTCATAGACTATAGATGTCCTCAGTAATTCTCAATCCGTGTTGAGCAAAAGATCCACCAGATACCTAAGATACAATCGAATACGATCCTGCAATAAATCCTAGCGCAGTTGGGATTAAGGGTGTGTAATATATATATATAAACACAAATCATATAATTATAAACATAAAATAACTCGAGAACTCACAAATAATCGCTTCAAATCCAAAAAGAATATGATTGGCTTGTGCGTTTTTTATCCTAAATTCGTTCATGTTGAGTATGTTCCAATTTCCAAATTAGATTTCTTTTAGTTATCTCAGTAGGATCAGTTTAACACTCATTGATCTGAATAACTCCATCATAAACTGCACCATAAACGATAATTAATTAGATGACAACAAATAAGAACATAAATTTATTTGAGATAAATTTAAAAGAATGATAACTTATCTTTTCAATTTAGCAGAACATGTTCCTGATTACAATCTCGTGGATCAGTTGGTTATAGTTTCGTGCTGATAACGTGTTGTAAATAATGTAATAAATGAGATGAATGAACAACAGATTTGATAACCTAGTTTGTCATAAGGACTACATCTATGGGCGACCAAGCCAGGAGATATAACTAATAATACTGCATAGTTATTGTATGTACAAAAAAAAAATACAAATATATATAAAAATGTAACCCTAGCTAACCCTAAAGCTCATTAGACCACAGAAATTATAAACTTATCTAAATAATCTTAATATTTTATAGGGACAGGTTATATGCACCCACATTTGTTTGCAGTACACACACCTCACAAATTATCAATTATTTTTTTAAAAAATTTTATCGATGTTTTTTAAAATTTTAATTCTTCTCTTTAATTTGTTATTCTTCTCTTTAATTTGTTTCTGTACACCCACCTCCTCTCTTTTCGACATTTCTTTCCTCTTTTCTTCTCACATTCTTCTCTCTCTCTCTCTCCTTTTTTTCCTTTTCTGTATTCACCACATAACCTTCATATTATCCCATTAAGCCGCATAATTTCTCACATCCCGCCTACTCTCCACTAAATTTTGTATTAAACTTCAATGACCGTCCATCCACTGTAATGATGTCGCTTTTCCGCAGTTGTGAGCACTCCGATTAAAGAAAACGAAAAAAAATGTAAGAATAACGGTGAATTTTTTTTCCTTTCTCAATCTCCATTCATCCTCTTCATCTCCTCTCTCAACCTCTATTTCTACATCCAAGTTCGAGATTTTTTTTATTCTGATTATACGAAATAAAATATATTTTTCCAACTTTTTATCGAAATTTAGTCCTTTTCCGAAATTTTTTGACTTGTTCGTTTAATTTTTCAAATTACACCTTCTTCTTTTTTTTCGAAAAAAGTTTTTTTTTTTAAATTTCAAAATATAATCGAAAAATCAGTTTGGGTTGTTTGAAAATATATTTTAATTTTTTATTTATTACTTGTTTTGTGCTTTCATTTCACATTTTTCTTTTCTTTTTTTAAAAAATTTTTTCACCATTCAAACAGAAACTACTTGATTTTTCTACTTAATTTTTCTTATTATTTTCCATTTATTTGGGATTTTTTTCATTTTAAAAGAATTATTATTTAATATATTAGTATTTTACAAGAAAAAATATAACTATGCTTTAAGGAATTTTTCCGATAATTAAAGTTGGTGTACACATTTAGAAAAACACAATTAAAAGAATATTGACTATATTTTAATATATTTTTTAAATAATAAAATTATAAAGTGTGTATACTTTTAACCAATTTGGGTGTAGATAACCTGGGCTTATTTTATAACACATATATCCTGAACCTTTTTTTGTAAATAATATGGTCCACAACCAAATTTCGGAGGAATATGATGAAGATTGACACGTCAGCTTCTCTAGAAACATCTTCTTGGGCTATAAGAAGAAGATTTACCGTTTCCAGAGACATCCACTGAACGCTGAGAAAGGGCGAAGACACGAGAGAGAGGATTGAAGAAATTTTTGCCGATCGATCGTAACGCAGGCGCCCGTCCATGTGAGTTGATAATCATATCGTTTTATTTTATTTGAAAAGAAGATTCTGTCTGTTCCCTGACAATTTTTTCTTGTTAAATGAGAAATTCATGAATTTTTATCCTTATATTTACCTGGATTTCCTGGTTTATCGCCTCCCCCCCCCCTTTCCCCTCTCATAGATCTTGTTGCTTTCTTCGTTGAGGTTTATTGTTCTTTTCCGTTCTATTCTGTCTTTTTCTTCTGTGATCTGCATATTTGGATGTCAATTGAATCTCGATCTGCCTGTATTTGTGAAAGTATTATTGTTCAATTTTATTTTTCACCAATTTGAAACGTTAATTTTGATTTTTACGTGTTTGATATGAGAACCACTGATTTTAAGTTCGTTTGTTAATTAGGGGTAGATTTTGTTTGTATATATATATATATATATATATTTGTCGAGTCTGGATTCAATTGATGCTGATAATGCGTTAGTTATGATAATACTAGCTTTTATGTCAAAGTGTTTTATAGAGGAACACTAGTAGGGACTGTTAGAGTGTGTATTGGTAAGAAAAATTGCCTTTTTTTTAATGGAATTTAGTCCTTAGTTTTATTTCATTTTTTTGTTCGTAAAAAAAATTTCAGAAAAAATTTCTGGTAAAATTTCACTGAACCTTTTGAAGTAAAATTTCAGTAAATTTTCTTTAAGTAAACCCCTTTTATTTTTCCCTGAAATCTTTGTTTTATTTCAGTGGAGCTTCAGATATCATATATGTTTCTGAACCTAATTAGGAACTGTTGATTATGAAAGATTTAGAAGTTTAAGGTATTCAATTTTGAACTGACATTGAAAGGCACACATCTGAATTAATGAGAGTACATTGCTTGGGCATTGTTTTATTCTAATTAGTCAATACCTGAATAAGGCTCTACCAATGATCATTTAATTTTGGTAATGAAATAGACGCAGAAGAAGAAAAACTCTACTGGGGATCTAACTTAGGGTATAGAGATCCACGTCGGATATAATGGTGGTTTGCAACCACTTAAAAACAACTTTTAGAATCATTTTTTTTAGTGATTTTGAAAATAAGTGGTTCTAGAAGTCGTTTTTAGTGATTCAAAACAAGTACAATCTTTTTGCCTTTATAATGAGTGGGTGTGTAAATAAGTGAGTCTGAGTAGTACTGAGCTCGAAACTCGACTCGAAAGCATTACTCGAAGCTTAAAACTCGAACTCGATCGAGCATAATTTTTTAGCTCGAGCTCGATTCGACTCGATAATTTTATTATTTTAATAAAATAAAATATTAAACATATTTTAGCCCTTTTTTTTAAACTCAAGCTCGACTGGACTCGAGCTCGACAATTTTATTTGTATATAAAAAATTAATTATAAATATTAAATATTGTGCATGCTCGATTAGGTTCGCGAGCCTCTCGAGCCGAGTATTTATAAACTCGAGAGCTACTCGAATAGCTCGAGCTCGATTGGATTTGATTCGAGTCAATTTCGATCTTTTTACGAGTCAAATGTGAGTAGCTTGCAAGTAGGTTCGACTCATTTACTCCCCTAACTGAGTATGTTGATCCATGAGTTATATTGATTTCCTGCATGCGCCAAATAATAATCCCATATCATGGTTCATTTCATCATTATATTTGTGTTGTTTTTGTTACTCTCAAGGGTACTCAGTATTGTGCACTAACATGTTATTTTGCTTGTCTTTTTGTCGATGCAGATGTCGTACTCCAGAAGATCAAGGTGTGCCCCAAATTCCCCTATATCGTAATATTTATGAGTGTTTAAGTATGCATTTTTTGTTTAATTTTGAATCACATTTCTGTAGGTACTCGAGTTCCCCTTCTCCTTCACCTTACAGACGCTACAGTAGGTCAGTCTCGAGGTCTCTGTCAAGAAGTAGGTCAAGGTACTTTCTGGGCCCTGAAGTCGATTCGGTTTTATGTTTGCTTAAATTTCTCTTTTCACTAAATTTTGTGTTGCCAATTTTGCTCAACTTGCAGGAGTCGTGATTCCAGTGATGCTGAGAACCCTGGAAATAATTTGTATGTGACTGGACTTTCTGCCCGTGTCACGAAGAGAGACCTTGAGAAGCATTTCTCAACTGAAGGGAAGGTATGTGCCTACATAATTAAGGTTTATCTTTTCTTGTAAGCGCTGGAAACTTCCTTAAGGGTATTGTATACGGTATACCGCATTACAGTATGTGTTGCTGATGCTTCGATCATTTAATTCTCAGGTTGAAGATGTTCACCTTGTAGTTGATCCATGGACAAGGGAATCTAGGGGGTTTGGTTTTGTGTCTATGTCAACCTTGGAAGATGCTGATCGATGCATCAAGTACTTGGACCGTTCTGTCCTTGAAGGCAGGGTCATAACTGTGGAGAAGGTAAAATTTCTCTCTAGCCGTTTGTACCTTGACTAATTTCTGATCGAAATCTTTGCAATTATATTGCTATGTTTTATATTGTGCTTCAAGATTATTGCAACAGGTTAGCTGTGTGTAGCAGCTCTTCACCAAATTAACAAATCAAATCAAATACGCCGAGCAAATTTCAGAGGGTTGTATGCCCTGCATATCTCTTTTTCTTTTTTGTCCTTGCACTTTCAACATTATTGCTGTTTATGTGCAACCTTGTAATACTTTATGCTTTCCTGGATAACCTTCCTGGATAACCCTAAAAATGATGTTATTGGTTTCCTATAGCTGCTGGACCTGATTATTAATATTCAAATTTTCAGGCTAGAAGACGGAGGGGTCGAACTCCTACTCCGGGGAAGTATCTTGGTTTGAGATCAGTCCATGGTGAGATGCATTATTTGTAGCTTCTGTTGGATTATTTTGGTTCTGTTTTATATCTGAACCACACCTAAACATTGTACTGTTGATGCAGTGCACCGACGTTCTCCTAGCTACTTGTCCAGGTCTAGAAGCCGTTCGCCTCGCTATTTGTCTGAAAGAGATAGAAGCCGCAGCAGGTCGATCTCTCCTTGTTACCAGCGAAGCCGCAGCAGGTCGACCTCTCCTTGTTACCGCCGAAGCCGCAGATCATATTCTCCGTGCTACAGCCGGGAAAGATCTTATTCCCGTTCTCGCTCTCCATCATACGACAGGCGTGACCGTTCCTACTCTCCTTACAGCTACCGAGACCGGGAGAGCAGGCGTGATCGGTCCTACTCTCCTTATTACTACTGTGGAAGGGAGAGCAGACGTGATCGCTCCTACTCTCCTTACTACTACCGAGACTATTCTCCTGAGGACTGCTACTACAGTCGAAGCAGATACAGGTCTGGGCGTCGTTCTTATTCCGGCAGTAGGTCTCCAAGGTATTCTAGGAGGAGTTACTCTAGAAGCGTGTCACCACCAAGGAGAAGAAGCAGTGACTCAGCAAGTAGGAGGTCGAAGAGGAGTGCTTCTTCACCTTCGTATGACAGCCGGTCCTCTAGAAGGCACTCTAGGAGCCCTAGTGCATATTCGAGCTCTAGGTCTGTGTCCAGGAGTCCTTAGAAGCTTCCATCTGTTATGCTTATTGTTAGGTTTGTATTGTTTCACTCCGTTTTCATGTTGGTTTGTACGACTGGGAAACCTCCTTTACCTTAATTGCTGCTTTCACTTGCTATTTTGTGTGCCATAGCTTCCTTTTTTATTTAGAGTATCTTTCTTTTTAAAAGATAATATTATATAATATGTGCGGATATATAATTTTATCTTTTACTATTAACTAAATTGATTAAAAAGCTCAGACGAATATGCAAGTAAATTCAAAGGTACCCACTTATCCAGTCCGAATAGTCAGTTCAAAAAAGTAATTATATTTACAAATTGGTTCATAATTTTTGTACAAAAATATAATTTTTTTCTCCATAGAAATATATTTTTTTCTGCACATAAATTTATTTGTAATTTGTGTCAATTTTGTAAATTATTTTGTAATTTTCCCTCTAATGATCTGTTTTGAAATATTACACATAGATTTGGTTTAAGCTTGCTTAGGGTCGTTTAGTAACTAGAGTTGGATTTTATTTCAACTTAAATTAGGTTCATCTAAAGTACGAATCTATAATATTTATAGGAAATATTACTCTGTGTACAAGAATTGTTGCATTATTAGTTAAATTAAATTGATTAAAAAGCTCAGACAAATATGCCGAAGGAATTCAATGGTTTCTCTTAATAATTGAATTTTTTATTGTTCTCTTATTAATATTGTGTGTGTTAATGTACTCTTGTTAATTGAATTCGTTATAGTTTTTTTTTTAAAGGAAAAAGGGAATTCATTAGAAAATTAGAGTACAAGGGTTCTCCAATCCTAACAAATTACAAAGAGTAAATAGAAAACAAATGCTCTAATATCTCTCCATTTAGATATCACCCGGACAAGGGTTCTCCAATCCTAACAAATTACAAAGAGTAAATAGAAAACAAATGCTCTAATATCTCTCCATTTAGATATCACCCGGACATAATTTAAGATTTAAAAATAAAGATCAATGGATGAATTGACATCTAAACATTTCCTAGTTGACAATCAAGATTAAGTTTTTGCTCTAATTTCATCGAATAATCGCCCAACATTCGGTGCAACATTGTTGAAAATATAATCATTACACACTTTTCAGATTAACAACACAATACAAACTCAAACTCAATTTGCAATTTTACCTTTTTTTTTTTTGCCATTCCCGAAAAGATCTCCATGTTGTAGAAAATGAGTAGTTAAATTTCTATGAGGAATCATAAGAACTTCGAGCCACTTGTAACAGTCGTACCATATGCGCAAAGCGAAACTGCACTACACAAGAAGGTGAGACGCACACACCTCAGCCTCCCCACAAAAGATGCATAGCATATTCCCTTTAGAAGGCAATAGGCTCCTTCTTTGCAAATTATCCTTTGTCGCTAATCTCTGTTTTATAGCTCTCCACGCTACAAATTGGTACCTTCTTAGAGCAAAGTTCCTCCATACCTTCTTAAATGCTGTTATTTCTCAAGGGTTCGAAGCTTCTCCTTGATTCATGATCACTTCATAGGCTTCCTTTGTAGAAAACTCTCCAATCGAATTGTGTATCCAGCGTCAAGAGTCTTCGCCATCTTAAACCAAATTGCATCTGTTAAGAAGAAGAAGAAGTTCATTAACTTGACTCGGCTCCTTTCCCCTTAAATTCCTCCGCCATTTTAAGTCCCACACCCACCTCACATCTACCCAAATTCCCATTTTACTCACATTCACCTCTCTCTGAGCACTAATTCTAAACAGCCTGCTAATTTTTTTCCCAATAAATCCTTTCCTATTCACCTATCCGACCAAAAATAAGTATTGACTTCAGTACCGACAACTCTCCTTATTTATAAATTTAATGAAGAGAACAGGAATGAAGAGAGAGGATCGCCTTCAGTACCGACAACTCTACTTCGGCATATTCACAAGTAGACTCAAGCCTTCCACGACAAGAAAGAACAGGAATGAAGAGAGAGGATCGCCTTGTCGCAAATCACATTCTAATTGGAAGAAACCTGAAGGGCTGCCATTGACCAACACAGACGCAGTAGCTGTCGACACACATTCCATAATCCAATTTACCCATTTATCGCAAAAATTAAACTTGTTCATGATGTCCTTCAAGAAACTCCAGCTGATCGAATCAAAAGCCTCTGAGAAATCAATTTTGAAAAATCATCTTCTTATTTTCTTTCTCTTCGCCTCGTCAATTGCCTCATTTAGGATCACAACGTCATCCAAGATGGGTTTGCCTTCAATGAAAGCCGACTGATTTATAGTACTCTTATTAGGGGACGCTTGGTATGGAAATCCTTCAATGGTAATGGGAATTGAGATATAATTGTAGTAATTATAGTAGCTAATGAGATCAAATGAGGTGCATAACATTGTTTTTCCTCCTAAATAAGGTAATTAACACCCCCATTTGATTACCCCCTCTTCACCTTGTAATCATCCTCCTCAATCAATCCCCCATACCACAACCAATATATTTCTTTTTTGTCCACTTTTTCCAAAATTGGAGCACAATACTATTGATATAACCACCATAAATACAAACATACATTCAACATATGTAGGATAAAAAAGGAAAATGAAATTTCATTCCCATTACCATTGAAGAATTTGAAACAAGTGCCCCCTTAATATCCTGTGTATTAGTTTTCTATTTTTTTAAATGATTAAAAACTAATTAATTAATTAATTTTCTACTCGTATCAAAATGTATGATAATCCATTGATTTACAACTCTATATTTTACCCATCAAAAATTGGTTTTTAGTGAATAAATATATTAAATTAATCTATTCCATGAGTAAAGTATTAAATAATTTTTGAGAAATTAATTTATAATTTTTATTTAATTGGTCAAATAATATCAACTAAATATCTAAATATTTAAATCATAATTAAATATTTACCACTGAAATTATTTACCCTAACAGTCCTGAGATTTGGATTATTGAATTGAATTGATTTATGAGTGATTTATTATTCTGTCTTATGTGCATGATAGAGGGGTTATTCAAATTGATTATATCAAAATATTATACATAGAATGAGCTCAACTTGCTTAGGCTCGTTTAGCAAGTCGAATTGAATTTTATTTTTAACGTGATCTAGGCTCAATAAAAAGTGTATTCAGAAAATATTAATATATATAAAAAGTGCACTATTAGTAAAATTGATTAAAAAGCTCGAATAAATTCAACGGCACACACTTTTCTCTTAGTTTTGAGATATGAATAATTGAATCGAACTGATTTATGAGCGATTTAATATTCCCTCTGATATGAACTGCAGGAGTGTTATTCAAATTGATTATATTGAAATATTATGCATAGTTCGAGCTTAACATGCTTAGGCTCGTTTAGCAAGTCGAGTCAAAATTTATTTTCAATTTGAGTTAGGCACAACAAAAACACGAACTTAAAAGTACTTAGAAAATATTACTGTAGGCACAAGAATTATTGCACTATTAGTAAAATTGAATAAAAAGCTCAAATAAATATGCAGAATAAATTTAACAATAAATATTTTTCTCCCCGTTGTGAGATATGAATAATTAAATTGAACCGATTTATTAGTGATTTAAAAAAAAAATTGATATGCATGACAGATGGTTTATTCAAATTGGCAATATTATATATAGATCGAACTCAACTTGCTTAGGCTCGTTTAGCAAGTTGATTTAAATTTTATTTTCAACTTTAGATGGGGTAAATAAAGCTCTAACTTAAAGTTAAAGTACTCTAAAAATGTTATGTATACACAAGAATTGCTGCAGTGTTAGTAAAATTGATTAAAAAGCTCAAACAAATATGGAGATTAAATTCAATGATGCACACTTTTCTCTCAGTCCTGAGATATAAATAATTGAAATGAACTTATATTAGTAATTTAATACTCTCTGACGTGCATGACAGAGGGGTTATTCAAATCAATTATATTGAAATATTATACATAGATTGAGCTCAACTTGCTTAGGCTCGTTTAGCAAGTCGAGTCGGATTTTTATTTTCAACTTGAACTAGGTTCAACAAAAGCTCTAACTTAAACTTAAAATTCTCTGAAAAATGTTAATATATACACAAGAATTGATGTACTATTAGTAAATTGATTAAAAAGCTCAAACAAATATGCAGATTAAATTCAACGGCACACTCTTTTCTCTCAGTCCTTAGATATAAATAATCAAAACGAACTGATGAGTGATTTTAATACTCTTTGATGTGCATGACAGAGAGATTATTCAAATCGACTATATTAATTACATAGATCGAGCTCAACTTGCTTAGACCCGTTTAGCCAGTCGAGACAGATTTTATTTTCAACTTGAGCTAGGTTCAACAAAAGCTCTAACTTAAACTTAAAGTTCTCTGAAAAATGTTAATATATACACAAGAATTGTTGCACTATAAATTAAATTAAATTGATTAAAAAGCTCAAACAGCAGAAGAAATTCAATGGTTTCTCTCAGTCATGGGATATGAATAAATAAATTGAATTGATTTATGAAATGACGAGTGATTCATTATTCTCTTTGATGTGCATGACAGAGGGATTATTCAAAATAATCTATATTGAAATATTATGCATTGATCAAGCTCAACTTGCTTCGGCTTGTTTAAGCAAAGTCGAGTCGAATTTTATTTTCAACCTGAGCCTAGCTCAACAACACAAGAATTAAAGCTAATTACAAATTAGTTCTGTGCAGAAAAAAATTATATTTTTGTACAGGAAAAAAAATATACCTATGTGCAAATATTGTGAATCAATTTATAAATATAGTCACTTTTTAAAATCAATACGCAAACACCCCTTAGTTAAATTAATTAAAAAGCTCAAACAAATCTGCAGAAGAAATTCAAGGACACACTCTTTTCTCTCAGTCCTTGGATATGAAAAATTGAATTGACTTGAATTACAAGTGATTTATTATGTGCATGGCAGAAGGGTTATTCGAATCAACTATATTGAAATGTTATAAATATTCAATTTATTTGTTAACGGAAGAGCAGCAGAAAATTTACCAGAGTTTTGCTATTATCATTACATATAAGAGGAATCCGTATAGAATAAGATGTTCACATCAAATGGAACAGAAAGGCAACGCTTTATGGCCGTGTAAGTGTCTTGAGCAAGCACTTGTACACTCAAGGCACACGGCACTCGTTTATTTTCCAAATTTCACTCGCGTACTGTGCAATAGTACGGTCGCTGCTGAATTTTCCACTTCCAGCAGTGCTGAGTATCGACATCTTCATCCATCTTTTCCTGTCCCTGAAATAGCAAGATGCCAGGCCAGTTTCATTTCAGTTAATGATACTTTGCCTATGTTCAACTATAAGGACAATCGGCTTAATATTCTACGTAAGAAAGTGCAGTGAGATGAAACAACAGGGTATAAGGCAATTAAAGAGAAGGTTGCGCGTGTTCACAAACTTACTTGTAAGCTTCATCCACCTTTTCTTGGGCATCCATGTAGCTTCGGAAGTCATAGCCAACGAGAAAATAATCACCACGGCCATACCCAGAGTTGCCCTCAAGTGACTCGAGCAGTGGATTATAATCGTAGCTTCCAAATGCTCCAGATCTGATGAACTGTTTTGCCTCCTCAAATCGAGGGTCTGGTTTGAACTACAGGATAGGAGAAAAGAGGTGTCAATAATGTAAGCTTTTGAAGACCAAAGGTGGGTGAAAAGCGCTGCTTCCCCACAAAACAGATATACAGTTCTATGCACGTAATTGATATGCATCCAGTCAATATAGTTGTATGAACTTCAGATGATTAATCTTTCTGCAATTCCATTTTCATGTTTGAAATCACTTTTTTGATCAGCCATGATTCTCCCTTGTTTGACCTTTTTTTATGTTTATCAAGTTTTTTCCATGTAATCAAGTAAGCTAAAAGGTTACACAAGTTAATAGGGCATCAGTTTATACAGCAATAATCTTTGGTATATTTAAGCTGGAGTTTTTTTCTGAAAACATGTTATGTAGTGATACAATGTATAAACTACGTATAGATATGTACAATCAGGGAGAATGAACATATAAAGGCTTACCAGTCCTTGCTCCCTTTCTTTACGCAATCGAGGAACTTCATCAGCTGTAGCACCAAAAAGAAAGAAATTTGATTCCCCAATTTCTTCTCTGATTTCAACGTTAGCCCCATCCAGGGTTCCGATAATGAGGCATCCATTCAGAGCAAATTTCATGTTACTTGTTCCACTGGCCTCCATTCCGGCTGTGCTGATATGTTGTGATAGCTCACTTCCAGGAATAAGCACCTCTGCCACTGACACGTTGTAATTGGGGACAAAAACAACCTGAAAGCAATGATTTTAGGTAAATAATTGAATTTCAGATAAAAGATGAATCACTAAAAGCTGCTATAATAGTGGTGATAAAGAATAAATCATTGTATGCCATCAGTGTAAAAATATGAAGAGAGGAAAGCTACTGAATATGAATTGATTTACCCAATCTTTTTGAGTCATACCTAAATTGGTCTACATAATATCTTAACTGGATCTAAGCAGGCAACAATCATAAAAGTGTGTATAAATGATAATTATTTGGACTTCCTTTGCTTCAGAAAAGTAGTGAATACCTGATTGCACAGTTTACAGCCTAGCTTTATAATAAAGAAGAAAATTAATACTACCTCCGTCCACAAAAATACGCTCAGATATTTGCACGTGGTTTAATGCAATATGTCGGAAGGTATAGAAGAGTTTTCTTTCTTTTTAACTTCTAAAAACTTGCACATGGGATTGAAGATATAGAGAAAGCATACCTTTAAAAAGCTGTTGACTTCTGGATCACTGTTAACAACAGCACCAACATCGTTAACAAGCTTAACAATTCTCTTAGCATTTGTATATGTTGCGAATGCTTTTCCACCAATCATGATTGTACGAGGTGTTGTTTTTTTACGGTCTTCTGGGCTCATCTCCTGCATTGGGTATGGACTAAGTTACAAAATGACTAAATGTGACACTTGAATAATGATAAGACTATGGGATTAGAAATCCTTAAGAAATACAACTGACAATAAAAAATATCTTTTGAATATCAGAAGTTTGCCTCACCTTCAATTTTTTGTACCTATAAACAGCATACAAAATGTTCAACAGCTGCCTCTTATATTCATGGATGCGCTTAATTTGAATATCAAACAGTGAGTTAGGATCAATGGTAACACCAGTAACTTGAAGTACATAATTTGCCAAACGCTGTTTGCTTGCCAACTTAGCTGATTCCCACTCGCCTTGGAGTTCTGAATTGTCAGCGAACTTTGGAAAAGAGTCGATATATCACTAATTAAAAACGAAAAAGTGACATTGCCAACAAATAAAACAATTGTATTGGGAATAATCATCATACGTACTTCTCGTAGATTTGCTAGCAGGTCAAGATTAGTCACCCATTTATCCGTTTTTAACCATTTGGTGATAATACGACTAAGCTCGGGATTGCAGAAACTGAGCCATCTCCGAGGAGTTATTCCATTTGTTTTGTTTTGAAACTTGGCAGGCCATATAGAGACATAGTCAGCAAACAGCTCAGCCTTCAAGATGTCACTATGCAGCTGCGCAACACCATTCACCTTCGAGAAAAAATGGACAGATTCAATTGCTAATTTTAATTTGTTAAAGATAAGGAAGTAAAGAAGTAGGCACATTAAACTTTAGCGGTATGATGGAAGTGAATAATAAGACTGCATAGCTTGAAACAGAGAAGCATTGATGGTGAGTCTTGCTACATAATCAAATATCTTAATCAAGAAAATGATGTTGCTTTGAATAAGCTGTTATACATAACGGATTGATCAGAACACTTAGTTGAGATTAATTATGTGAGTGGGAAATGACGTGATTTAACCACAATTTAGTTAAAAATGCTGTTTGCGCTTCAGCGTTGGAAAAAATTAAAGAACAGCATAAATTTAAGGCATTAGAATGTAAAACAGCAAAGGAATGAGTTGTAAGAAAAGAGGATTTAAGTTCCACAAAAGTTCAATTTCTGAAACTTAACTCTGCCACATACATGAACGTGTATAATAAAAAGCTTACCGTGTGTGCGGACACCACACACAAGTTGGCCATACGCACAACTGCTTTTTTTGGGTTGTTATCCAAAATACGTAGATCAGCAATTTTGCCCTCAAGGTCAGGTCTCGTTGACTCTATCAATTTGATAAACTGCAGAGAATGGGATAAACACTAGTTTAAGGTTGAGTTGGTCCATAAGTACAATAAAAAGGAATTGGATTTAGAAATAAAGCACCCTCTTATCGATTTCTTCAATGATTTCCATATGGCGTGGAAGAAGCTTCCACATGACAGCTTGTGACCATTTCTCCAGGGCCTCAGGAAGGACTGTATGGTTTGTATAGGCTATTGACCTGGTAGAATATGCATTTTTAGATTTAAGCAGCAAAAAGAAAAAAAATTACTGTTTCAAGAAGCACCTGCTGGTGATATCCCAAGCTTCATCCCATCCAAGGCCTTCATCATCCATTAAGAGACGCATCAGCTCTGGTATTGAAAGAGTGGGATGTGTATCATTCAATTGTACTGCGACCTTAGAGGGGAATTCAGACCACAGGATCTGATCCTTTTTATCGCTCCTCACCTTAAATCTACCAATAATGTCCTGAATAATTGGTACCAATATAAGAGAACAATATATGTGGTACCCTCGTACTGATATCCATTTTCTCCATATTATTACTTGAGGGCAAATGGGAAGATACCAATAAGATGTCACCAAACCTGAAGTGATGCACTACACAGGAAAAACTGCTGCTTCAGACGTAAAAGCTTCCCCTCCTCAGTAGCATCTCCAGGATACAGAACAGCACAAATCTGCATACGTATGCATCTAGGATGAGCATTCTATTACACTTCAAGAACATAAATAAGACCTGTTATAAAATTCTAATTATTCAGGGTGGTGCTTGGTTCAAATTTTTCATTTGAAATGGTAATTAGAAACTCACTGTAATGAATGGATATGTTGGAAGAAGTGTTGTCCCAATGGTGGTTGCATTGTTAGTGTTGTGCTCTAGTTTTAAAATGACACAAAAAATGATTGCTGATTGAGGAATAGTGAAATGACTGAGGAGAAATGGTTATAGGAGGAGTAATGATTAGTTTATTTTGAGTCTCATTATCCCGTACAAAGTATGATGTAGGTGAACTGAGTATCTTTTATTCTCATTAACCACCACAATACCTATGTTCATTTCCATTATCACATTCCCATTGAGGAAATTTGAACCAAGCATCCCATGAATATGCTAGGATTCGAAATATCGAAAGCTCTTTACCTGCTGAGCCCTTGCATGAAGTGCAGCTGCAGATTCATATTGTCCATCATTGAACTGAAATAAGTTGAAGTCCTCAGCACTAGCTTTGGCATCCCACAGGCGAAGACTGTTCGTGTTCTTTGTTTTGTATCCAGGAATCGGTACATCATATGCAAGAGCTTGTATGACCTCTCCACCGACCCATTTCCGGCTAAAAATGTTTTTCAGAAACAATGCATGAATACATTCTCCTGAAGAAACTAATGTTTGAATTATAGACTTGCTTTACAATAGCAAAATGAGAAGCACTTTGTGCAGTTGCACTTACGAGCCAGAGGGATGGACCTCCACTTGACCAAAAAATCTTACAGGGAAGACCACATCATGTCTAACAACTTCCCATGGACTAAATTTCTGCATTGTTAACCAGGACATAATAGCTTAATATCCACAGAGATGAAGAGGGCTAATTTGGTATTAACAATGTTTAGGCGACAGCATACCTCTAACCAATCTTCTGCAGATTCCTCTTGGCCTGCTTTGGTGATCCGTTGCTTAAATAAACCATATTTGTACCTCAAACCATATCCCCATGCAGGTAAACTTAAGGTAGCCATTGAGTCAAGAAAACAAGAAGCGAGCCTTCCAAGACCACCATTACCAAGTGCAGCATCTTTCTCCTATACCATTAAATCCAAATTACCCTCATGATGTATTGGTATGCAAGTATTGGAATTTGAAAGGGAGTCGATGCTCAAAACAGTGCATTAAATTACAATTAACTTTAAACCTTCCACAAGTCAAATCGAATAAGAACAGAAACGGGGAAATAGGATTATACATAAGATTACCCCAGTGTATGAAATATTATTGGTACGACGTATTTCACATGGAAAGGCAGTTATTTTATCAAATTACCTGCTCCACTATGTCCTCAAGGTTATGACCCAATTGCTTCAATGCATCAGCATATGCATCTTGAACATCTAGGTTTCCAACTGCATTGGTCAAAGCTCGACCTTGGAGATATTCCATGGATAGGTAGTATGTTTGCTTAGGATTAGCTTGGTAATAGTGACAATATGTCTCATTCCATTGCTGAGATATTGTTCAGAACAACAAAATCAGACTAGAAAAGAACAAATTTCCAAGACTAGCCATCGAATTTACAGTTAGAAGAACCTCTTCAATATACGAAATTAAATAGTAAAGCTCACACAAGCAGAACTTCCATTATAAATTTTCTCCCAACCAAAAATAAATAAAAAACCATTAGAACTTCATATATCGATATGCAATTTACAACTTTGTGGGGAAATTTAATGGTATATTACGGGAAAAAAAAAGAAGAAGTATAGATTGGACATATTACCTTGATCAGCCGATCACGAACACTCTCTGCGGTAGCATAGAATGCTTGTTCTGGTTCGAATTTGAAATTAGGGGAAAAGTGAGGACTATACTGAGCATGGTAAATGATATTGGAAGCAATTTCAGTTGGCTCTGTCGCCAGCGGATGCGAAACCGGTGGAATTTTCTCTGAAATTTTAGCCATGTCAGTTGCACTTCCGTTTTCCGCCATTGTAGCTGCCATGTCTACTAGTTTCACCAGAAAAAAATAAAATAAAAAAATCATACATTAAAAAGTAATACTAGAAACTGAACAAGGGCCGACTATTCACACTCTTATTTTCGTTTCTTTTTTCAAATGCACCAGTCAAAATCATGTCATCACTCCCAGTAGAATGAAAAACTAAGAGTAACAAATATTGCCAATCACAACACCTAAATAAGCAAGTGAGTGCACTTAGTAAAAGCGCGAACAGCAGATCACGTTTCATATTCGATTTCATCACAACATCACATTGACAATCAATTCATTCTCAGAAACAACAGCAGATTACACAGTTGAAGCATAAGAGATTCATAATTTAGAACTTCAAATTACACAAACTTAGAAACGAAAGTAGGCACATTACCAGATGTGCGCTCCAATTCGAAATGAAAATGACACAGGTAACTCAATGCACTTCCGTTCGAACTTAAACCACAGCTGAACGTCTCAAATTTGAGATATTTAAGGAGTGGAATGAATGAATCATACCACTAGCAGTGAGATATTTTAAGAAGAGAAAAATGACAAACTGCTGAAAAGCAAAAAGTGTCCACTTTAGCTGCTGAGTTTGTGGTTATGAATGATTAATCGATCGAAGGAAGAAGAAAGAGATGATGATGGAGAGACTAAGATGATGAATGAATTATAAAAAATAAAAAAATATCAGAGAAAGAAAGAGAAAGGAAGAGAGAGAAGGCAACGTCAATTTGAAGAAAATATCGCTACAGTATAAGAAAGTGATTTGCCAGTATGATGCTATATTTCAAATTTAGACCACTGGGTTTCATCATATTCCTTACTAACCCCATAAGTTTTTTTGGTTTTTCCTTGAGAAGCACATAATGTACTAAACATTAAACAATTGTTTTTCATATTTGGAAAAAATAAAAACCATTTATTTATTGTTTGCGCAATATCTTTTAAATTTTACAATTTGAATCATGGATTAGTTTTTCAGCATATAATTCTACGGATCGCCTCCTGAATTGGGAGATTCTGTAGAGATCTTGATCTTAAAATTACACACATCTATAGAAGTACGTGTATATGTAATTCAAGAGTTACTATTTTGAACTGGATTCTTTTGCACATAATAGAATGTTGGTCCATAATTCAACGTGATTGTGAAAACGTTAGTCGATATATTTTGTTTTTTCTTTTAATAATGAATCAATAAATAAAATGTATTAAGAAAGTGAACC
This sequence comes from Prunella vulgaris, assembly GCA_026898435.1. NCBI lineage: Eukaryota > Viridiplantae > Streptophyta > Magnoliopsida > Lamiales > Lamiaceae > Prunella > Prunella vulgaris. Next base: position 241,764 of record JAPKLY010000201.1, read on the forward strand.
TAATATTGGTATAAGCATAAATTTATTAAAAAAACTTATGTTTTAAAAAGCGGAAGCGGACATTGAACCGAACACCTTAGATTTTTTGGTCGGACCGGGTCCGATCGGTCAGACCGTTAATAAAGCGGTTGAGCCGGTATGATATCATAATTATATAATATATAAATTATAATATTATATAATTTAATCATTTGTATTAAATATATAATGAAGACACTGGATGAAGACGTTGCACCGCTTAAAGTTGTTGCAACGTTCATCACACCGTTGGAGATAGATTCAACGTCAATGAATTTAGGCATCATGCTCTTCGTCTTTTTTAGATTTTTTCAATAAATATATTAGAGCATCAAGAAATTTCTTAAATTGCAAAATAAGCCCTAATTTTATTTTATTTTAATAAAAATCTTTATAGCAACCGGTTCGACAGGGACCGGTTCAACCCGATTAAAACCGCTTTTGACCAATTTTCAAGCGCTTTAATAGATGGCCGGTCGAACGCTTTTGAACCGTATGTTATTATGTCCGGTTAGCGGTCGGACCGGTCCGACCGATTTTTTAAAACATAGAAAAAAACACGTGTGCATTTTTTCTTAATAAATACTCCCTCCGTCCCAAAACTACTTTCACACTTTCCTTATTTGGACGTCCCAACTCTTCTTTCACACACCAAAAAAGGAAACTTTTCTCTCTCACAAAAGTCAACAAAATACACTTTTTCTTATTTTATTATTTAACTTTACACTCACATATTTACTTTTCATTGGTTCGCGTGCCCGGAACTACTATGAAAGTAGTTCCGGGACGGAGGTAGTAGAATATATTTAGAAAGTAAAAGTATTATTGATATAAATGGCGCAGAACATATAAACATGAATATATCAAAAGCATCTTTGCGTTCCACTCTTATACATTGATTGAAGTAATTAGTAAATATCATGTAAATTTGGTATACAATGTAATTATTCAATAATTGAGATTATTTATTCTGAAAAATGAATGTTTATTATACTGAAATATATGAGTTGATATACAAAAGAGTTTATATTATTATCAATTTTTTGTGTAGATTTTCAGTACAGTCTACCTTTACTATTCAGTGCAAATAACTTAAACTATTGAAAAAGTGTCTCGTGCACCATATGAGACCTCCTCTTAAAAAGATATATTTACAAGAGATAAACAGTATTTCATCCCACTTTATGTTTCTCACTTTGTCATTTCATTTTTTCTATTATATATTTCTCATTTGACTTTTTATTTTTTCTGAAATTTATTATTATTTTTTACACTTTTTCATTTTTTATCATATTGTTTATATTTTAAATTTTTATCTTAATTCATATGTTAAAAAAATAAGAAATATATATTGAGACAGAGATAGCAGTAGAAAGTCTATATAATCTTAGCTAAAGTTTGTCTCATAATTATTCCGAGATAAAACAGAGATTGAAATTTTTTAATCTAATGTGGCTAAATTTTAATTATAATTAAAATGATGAATAGAAAAGTGAAAATACGACGTTTCATGAATATCATTCGTTTTATGTCTCACCATTAGTCCTAATTAAATTTAATCAAATAAACATTTAACAATTTTTAAAGAAGAATCTAAAATGAATGGAACAAAAAATTAGAATGCTGAGAGTCAGAGTAACGGTTGATAGAATGCCACGTGTGGATGGCGTCGAAAGTGACACGTGTGGATGGCGGTGACTAATGACTCACTCACTCTATGATCAAATTAATTGTTTTATTTTATATTTGATGATTTGATCACAGAAAGTGTATGAATTGAGTGTAGAGTAAAAGTCGCACTATTGTCACGAGAATTGCCCAACATTTCATGTGACTCTCTCTACTCTAGGGATTGATGCTATTTATGGGTATATTTTTTATAACATAATGTACAAAATATATATGTATATTTTTATAATTTGATATATTTTTAAATATTTTATCCATTTAAAAGTGTTAATAATTTTAGAATGGATAAATAAAATAAAAAAATATCCCATATACAACTGGTGCACGATGCACTCATTTAAGAGTTAAAATTGTTTATATTATATCGAAAAATTGCAGGTTGATATATTAAAAGGTTGTGAGTTAATATATTGAAAAGTTTGCACAGTTATTGATATTTTTTAGTATAAATTATTCAGTATATCAATATACAATTTTTCAATATAATCAATATTTACTTTTCAGTATAAATTAATTAAACTGTTAAATAAGTGCATCGTACACCTAACGAACACGAGGCTTGCTCACAGGATAAATTATCAGACTGAGGGTAATATATATTACAATATACACGGAATAGAATATGAAAGATATTTTAGAGGAAATCAAAATGTAACGCGATTGATATGGACTTGGATCCAATACAACACGTTGTCGTACAATTTAAGAACAATTATACCAACTAAAACGGTATTATACTCAATCGAATTAAAATTCATTTGATATTGCACATTGCTTAGTTTTATTTTAGGATATTTTACATATTGGTTTAAAAAATTTATTATATTTACAAATTGATTCATAATATTTGCACAAAAGTAATTTTTTTTACACGGAAGTGTTTCTTTTTTACCTTTTTTTTTGCATGGAACCAATACGTAATTTGTGTGAATTTGTTGAACTATTTTGTATTTTTTCCTTTATTTTATTCATACACAATTTATGTATATCAGAAAAATAAAAAAATTATACGAGTGTGTTGGAATTGATTGCCATAACCAATCCCTTGACCAACACGAAAATGTCACTTACCTTTAATGCGGAATTAATTACGAATCCTGTTGATATCCTCGTTTGTCCTTTCCCAAGAATCCAATCCTTCCGTACTCCGAGTCCAATACACAGAATGGTATGTGTATGTTATTTCACGAATCAGTAATGTCAATTTAGGAATGTGAGTATGATTTTCTTATCTGAGTATGAAGTCAAAAATATGAAGGAAATATTTTCTGTACTTTTCTAGGGATTCAATTCTGTGAGAATTACATTCTCACTTCTGTCCGTTGAAATCTCCAAGTAAGGTAATAAAAGAAGTTACCTTAACTTCCCATTGAAAATAACTTCCATTCATCTCTATCCACTTCTTATGTGGATTATATATATATATATAATTGAATAATATTTAAAATATTATTTACATCTCTCACTCACATATGAAGTCTAATGGTCTTTAACACATTTTCTTCATAAACCACATCCTTATTCTGACAATACCTCGTGTGACCCACGAGTGCATCGAGTTTCCATGCTATACATCCGTTGGGAGTATATAGCACCTCAATCAGAACAACTTGAATACTAAGGCAACTCGTTATACCCCAGAACTCTTATCATTTAACACTTGCTGAAATATCTCTATTGAATCTCTCAAAATAGAGCATACTCAACATTTTTCGTGAAATCTAATGTATTCATAATCAAACACATAGCTTGATTGACTAGTCAATGAATCACAATAGAGTGTGTTAAATAAAGACATTCTTTCTTTCTCTCTAAGTATCTACAGGCTCCCATTGTAGCTGCTTTCCTAGACATGTCCCGTTTCGCTCTTATCATCATAGCTGTTGGTAACATGCTAAAGTAGCAACACTAAAGTGTAGTCTTAGAAATATAGAAGAAAGTCCTAAGGGTAATCAAAATTTTAGGACTCACACATAATGAGAAAACAGAGATCCATCTTTCTCATTTCCTTTTAAGGGTCATAAGCACATGTTATTCCTCAATGAACACATGTCACAATGCCTATAACTTCCAAGGTAGGAAGAATATGTCTTATCTAAACTTGACATCGTGTAAATTTACAAGTCAAATGCATTCCATACACTTAACCCAGATATCCAATCACTTACATTTAGGATACCTATAAAATTAGCTTCATAACAAGTTAGATAGATTCGTGGTTGAAATCTATCTCGATTATGTTTATCGATATAATCTCATCTCTGAACTCCCACTAGTTCAGAGGCGATTGCGCGTGTGAGAGAGCCAATCATAACTTGTCGACATACATATTATATATGATCGAATCACATATAATTCATAAAACACTGACAATTACAATTTAAACTATCAGTTAACACCTTCAACATCCCAATCGAATTGTATTCAATCATATGCAAACTCAAAAACTCAAACATGTTCCATGAACATATCACTTAGTAATAAGTTTGGTCAAAAGGATTTGCAACCATCAATCGACTAGAAATGTATCTTAGAATCACTTAGTTTATCAACTGAATCACTAACAAAGATAGAACTTGGCATTGATATATTTGGTTCTTCCTAAACATTTTGACATTCGTTGTGTAACTCATGATTGCTTAATCATCACAATGAATCGACACAACTCCCACTGGGGTGTTTGTATCCTCCAAAATTTTAGGAATTTATCCAACCAAATAATTTCTTAAACTGTAGAAAACATATGACATATAGCTAAGCATTCAATATGAACAGCGTTGTGCAAGTGTAATGCTTGCAACACTGTGAGATTGCTCCATTGTTGAGCAATAAGACTTAACTGGAATTTGATTTTCGTTTCGACTAAATCAACACTCCAATATGTGTCTTTATACTTAGTCAGTGTAATCTAGTTTCCTTGACAATAAAAGAAATAATCAACAGTCCATTTCTTTAGATATCTGAAAAATCCTCTTCACTATCCCAGGATTAAAAAGATATTTGTCAGGTAGACCAATGACATAACAGATGTCTAATTTATGTATAGAACTTTGAACAACTCTTTCTAACTTTCTTGAGTCTCGGGACACATATCTTGACTCAAATACTTGTCTCTACAATACGAGTATCTAGTGGTTTGCAGGTGTCCATCTTGAGATGTTCTAAGACTTTCTTGAATTAAGTCTTTAAATATTACCATCTATTATCTACACTGCCTCACCCTCTTCATCTTGGAATACTCAATATTGTTTCCGGCTTACATTACATCATCTACTTCAGAAAAAGAATCACAAAACAATTCTTAGGGCGTTTAACTTTAACACAGTGGTCTTCGTTTTTCCTAAAACAAAGTTGAATGAGATAAGCATCGAGCGAAATCTCAAAACACCACCAATCTTGAGGATTACTGGAGTCTATAAATTGACTTATCAATTTATGAACTTTATCCTCTCGTTCTTGAAGAATAAATCCTACAATACAGATTTCATCTTCTAATTATCCAACTGAGAAGAACAATCTTAACGTCCTTTTGATGTAAATTCTAATCCTATACTAGCCACTATAGCTAGAAGTAGATGAATTGAGGCAAATCTCACAATAGGTGAAAAAGATTAACCCTTCAGTAGAGTACATTCTTTTTTAGCCACCAAGTGATCTTCAAACCTCTCCTATTGAGTCATTTGATAACTTATAATCTTGAGAATCTAGTTATTCCCAAAATTTATTGTCCCTTTAGAAACTCTACAAGTTTGTAAACTCGTCTAGACTTCATAGATTTTAATAAACTTCTATTGCTTTCTTCTAATTTCTGGAGAAACAAAGAAGGCTCGTCCTTCTATGTCATAATGCTTCTTGAGCACTTATTTCCTTAAACTTTTCCGAGAGTGTGATTTATTACCAAATTGAAGAGTCACTAAATCCCCAACAGGCAATCGTCACTAGCAAATATCTATCAAATATCCACATCATCAACTGATAAAACTTCTCCCACTTGGATCAGATAGATTTTGGTTCCTTTAATCTCGAAAAAAATTGTATAGCATTTCCAATGCCAACTCTATAAGGAAAACTTAATTCCAGAAAATATGGATTATGCCATTCCTTACAAGTCATGCTCCCACTGAAGTTCCTATGATCATGTATCCCTTAGAATTTTCACAACATCCTATGAAAATATATTCACAACAACTAGGATTCAACTTTCCACATTTTTTGAAAGATCATGTGAAGGTTGCATATCCTGATGTTCTAAGGGTACTCAAGAAACAGGTTTTACTACCCGTCCTAAATCATGTGGAGTTGTAGCAATAGACTTAGAAGACACTTGAAAAAACACATAGGCTAATTTAAGTAACATATCTTTCTAAAAAATATGTATCTTAGCTCGTGTTTATATGGATCTTAACATTTCTAACAATGTTCTATTCCTTCTTCCGGCAACACCAAAACACTGATGTCTATAAAGGAAAGTCAATTGTCAGACAACCCTTTTTCATTACACAATTCCCCGAATTGTTTAGATAGACTTTCATGTCTCCAATCAATTTCCTCAATTTGTCCAAATAGATGTATGAAACATCAAGTACATCAGACTTATGAGAAATCAAACAAATAGGATCAAAACATGAATTGTCAATTCTAAATGTAATGAAACAGGAAAAAAAATCCATCTTGTGTCCTTATCTAATAGGAACCCATATACCCAAAAATAATAGCAACAGAAACACAGCTCTAATAGTTTTCAAACGGTTTTGGATAATTTAACCAGCAAGAAAAGTTCGTATTAGGATTACTCGACTTTGATTCCAGATTCAACAATCTATTAATCACCAGTCTATTTATCCTATCTTGCTTAAAAATGATCTATACTAGTATGCAAAATATATCTATCATATAAGTATCACTAGAAGAACCATCATTCAGCAGATACGAACTGAATTCATAATAACTAAAAGATGTCCTTTCACCATCCAAAAACATAAAGCTGACAACTATAAGTCCATCACGATAACTCTTAACATTAATGCGATGGCAACCATGTCCTCTGAAAATAACAATACAATGTATCTCAAAACAAGCAAGTATGAATGAAACAGAAAAAGATAAAACGTGATTTAAAGAGCTATTTTGATCATCTTGTAGAATAATATATGACCCTATCAGAGTCAATTCTGCAAATCACAAGTCTTCGACTTTGACTCCAGTATTATATCCTACTCAAATCCATTGATTATGTACAATGGCTCCTGTTGATAAAAGGATCTAAGCTTGAGGATTAAAGAATAACCAAAGTATAAACAAGCAAGAATGAGTAAGCTGCTCGCCCACATGCTCGCCAGGGTGCTCGCCCACATGCTCACCAGAGCCCAGAGGTGTCGAAGTAACAAGCCTATGTGGCCACTCCCCAGTTGCTCGCCTCAATGCTCGATGGCCTCCTCGCCACTTGATCACCCGAAGCTCCGAGCATGACAAAGCAACAAGCCCATGAAGCCAAGACTAGGTTGCTCGCCTTCATACTCGCCCACCTGCTCGCCTCCATTCTCGTCTTCAGCCTGGATGTGACAGGGCAGCAAGCCAAGAGGATAAGACTACGGTGCTCGCCCATTTGCTCGCCCCCTTGCTCGCCACAATGCTCGCCCTGTTGCTAGTCCCTTCCTCGAAGGAAAGAAGACACAAGATGTCTAAGGAACCTGTATGAAGGGTTCGGATCATTTAGGCTAGAGTTAGTGGGGTAGAACATCCAGGGGTGACAAGTGGAGGACACTTGTCACCACCAGAAACCATGTGGCTTAAATGGGCGCCACCTCACCCTTAGAAATGGTATAAATATGTAAAAACATCTCATTTGTAGGGATCGAATTTTCCAAATATAAGAAATACATTACACAATTTCTCTCTCTACTTTTCCAATTATAATTCCTACTACTAATTCAAATTACATCTTTAGATTATTGTTTGAGTAATTTTCCACGTAAAATTAGCCACATAAATCCTTCGATTGTATAAATTGCTCAACAATTTGGCGCTAGAAGGAGGGTCCGAACCTCTGTTGAACAAAGAATTCGGTAATTATTCTTCATTTCCTCAAGAACGCCAAGAACACCATTCGAATTTTGGTAAATTCTATAGAATATCTTCAATTGTGACTTGTGAGTACTTTTGAGAACATTTTTTATTCTCAAAAATACAAGCTAGAAAAGATTTCTTAGGAATTTATTCCCAAAACCCAAAATTCTTACTCGAAAAAATGACGAGACGCACATATGATGACTCTCACGACGAATCCCGCACCACCTCGACGAGCCGAAGGTGGAAAGGAAAGGGACTATCCGGACGCCGTCAGACAGAACAAGCCCGAACCCCGGCGTTAATGGCGGCCCCGGAGAGACCCCAAATTGAAGCCACAATCGAATCAATGGTTCGGACTCCCGTGGACATTGAGAGGGCAATGGCTACCCTCAAACATATGCAAAGACAACAGCTTGTGGTGGCTCGTCAACCAGTGATTCAAGTTGCCCAGACTGAGAGGAGACATGAGACCCGAACAAGCTACCACACTCAGGAGAAAGAAGCTAGTAGTGGACGTGTCGTGCCAGAAAACTCAAGAGGTAAACAGAAAATGTCTGATCACCTCAGACCACAACCCCAACGCTCAAACCAGCGAGCAGAGGGGCGACCAGCTGGGCGACCGACTGGCCGAGCAAATGATCAACCTGAGCTTCTTGACGGGTCACAAGGTGATAGACGCAGTAACCAAAGCCATCACTCAGAAGGTAGAAGGTCAGAGCATTCGCACCATCAAGAGCCTTGCGAGTCTGATGCTCGGCATCAGCGCAGGCCTGTACAAGAAAGATTGAGGAGACGGGCGTCCGAGAGGTTAGGCCCAAATGCTGTGAGTAACCTCCAACGACCGCACCGAGAGATCGCCCAAAGTGAGGGACTGTCGGGGGCAGCACGTCATCATGAGGTGCACCCGGAACAGCCTTGATGAGGGGGATCATCCCGGGGGTCGTCGGTCCTAGAGATAGAAAAGTTGAAGAAAGCTGTGGAGGACTTGCAACACCAAGTGGCCATCAAAGACAAGGTTGAGACGTACACGTCACTTCCAATTTCACCACTGTCATCGGTCATCCTTACAGCACCCATCCAGAAGAAGATACAGTTTCCCTCATTAGTGTTGTACGAAGGAGAGTCTGACCCCAAGGTTCACATCTCAAAATATGCTGATTACATGATCTCAATGGGGGCATCAGACGCAACGTAATGCCAGAACTTTCCCTTAACTCTTGGAGACCGTGCACACAGATGGTTCTCAGCATTGACACCCGGATCAATTCAATCGTTCGGACAGTTGACCCGAGAATTCCTATCCCATTTTTTGGGATTCGAAACATATTTGACACAAAAGCATAGACTGGCCAATATTTCACAAGGGGCCGAGGAGACCGATCAGCAATCCTTAGAACACTTCGACAAGATCCTTTTAGAAGGTGAGTCGGTCAGCGACGACATAAAGATTGTGGCGGTCATGGCGGGACTGCGTAAAGGAATGGACCTATGGAAAGAGATGCATCTAGCTTGTCCTAGTACATACGCCGAGTTTTGCCATAAAGCCGGTGTATATGTTGCAATGCAAGAAGCGATGGCCAAACAGTTGGGTTCAGAGGCTGATGACAAGAAAAATGGGAAAAAGCCCAGTGGTAGTGGTTACAAAGCCCCGAAAAATTTGAAATCATTTGGAGACACTGCGGAATACAAAGAAAAACTAAACCAAGTATTAACTACCACGATTGACCACGTCTTCACAGCTGTGAAAGACCAGGACATGTTGGCCGCACCCCGGAGAATCAGGCAAGATCGAAGCAAGCTAAACCCAAATAAGTTCTGTGCATATCATCAGAGTATCGGACAATTCACCAGTGAGTGCCGGGACCTTCTGAAACAATTATGGAAGTTTTACGAAGACGGGAAACTTGCTGAATTCGTCAAGAAAGCTCCGGGGAAAAGGTAGCGTCAGCCAAGACAAGAGGCCTCAGATGATGAAGATAACGATGAGGTAGAGAGGGCCCCAAACAGACAAGTAAGTAGAGGTCCACCAGCAAGGCCGACACATCTGGAACCTAACCGAGAGATCCTTGTAATTGAAGAGATTGGTTCGGCGGGAGGAATGGTGGATGGCCGTTCAACATCAAAAAGACAAAAGAAAGTGGAAATTTGGGCTGTCAATCAGGTCCAGGAGACAGGGTCCAGATCAAAAGCATCAGCTAAGCCAACTGCAGACTTTTTTTTCTCACAAGCAGATCTCGAAGGGGTCCTTACACCGCACAATGACTCCTTGGTTATCAGCGCTAATATCATGAACACGAGAGTACACCGACTGCTAGTGGATACTGGAGCCTACACGAATATCCTATTCAAGAAGACACTAGACCAGTTAGGAGATTACGAATCCTACGTAGAGGATTGTAATCACAAAATAGTGGGATTCGGAGAGGCTGTGACCGTCCCACTGGGTGTAATAAGATTGCCTGTAGAACTTGTAGCGCTAGAGGACCAGGAAAGGAGGATGACTAGGTTGCTAGATTTTTTAGTCGTAGATCAACCGTCCACCTATAACGGGTTCCTCGGCCGCCCTTTCATTTCCGAATTTAAATCCGCATGTTCTACTTACTATTATTGTATCAAATTCTCAACTCTTAAGGGTGCAGGTACGGTCAAAGGGGATCAGAAGAAGGTGCGGGAATGCCTACTAACTCTGAAGAAGCCTATTACCCAGGTGTTGGTGTTTGAAGATCTGATATCACAACCCTCCCCGGACGAGCTGAGCAGTTTGGACGATACCTCAATAGATACCGAAATGATGGAAGTGGATTAAACGCTGGGGGACATGGAGATAGATAATGCACTCCAGCAAGACCAGCCGGTTGGGGAGCAAACAGTAAATAACCCGGAGGTTCAAGATCAAGACCCCACAACCATAGTCGGAATGAGTGGTGACATGGAACCAACCCCGGAAGGAATAGATATGCACCTCGAAGGACCAATTGATGATCCTAGGTGGAAGGACAAGAAGCGACGCGCTACACCAGTTAAGGAGCTCAGGTCCATACAAGTTGACCCAAAAAATAAGATTTGGAACTCTTTATTGGGTCGGAGTTGGAGGAGCCATATAGAAGTCGGATGGAGGAATTCCTTTGGGCTAATCTAGATGTGTTTGCATGGTCGCATGAAGATATAACGGGCATACCAGTGGAGCATGCTTGCCATCGTCTCAACATCGATCCCACAAAGAGGCCTGTCCGTCAAAAGAGAAGGAAATATGGACCAGAAAAGTATGAAGCCTTGACCGGTGAGGTGAAGAAGCTCTTAGACAATAAACTCATAAAGGAAGCACTATGTCCTCAATGGGTGGCGAACCCTGTCCTGGTCAAGAAGCCGAATGGAACGTGGAGGCTATGTATAGATTTCACAGACCTTAATGTCGCATGTCCAAAGGATAACTTTCCTTTGCCCCACATCGACCAGCTGGTAGACAATACGGCGGCGCATGAACTAATGACGTTTATGGATGCCTTTGCAGGTTACCATCAGATTGCCATGCATCCCGATGATCAAGAACATACAGCCTTCTATACAAACAAAAATTTATTTTGTTGGAAGAGGATGCCCTTTGGGTTAATCAATGCCGGCGCCACATATCAAAGATTAGTCAACAAGATGTTCGACCAACACCTTGGTGACACAATGGAGGTATATGTTGACGACATTGTAGTGAAGAGTCTTAGAAAAGAGGACCATCTGGAGCACCTCAAGCAAGCGTTCGACATCATGAGGGCGTATAACATGAAACTTAACCCGAAGAAGAGCAGCTTTAGAGTACAATCCGGCAAGTTCTTGGGACATCTCATAAGTCAACGGGGCATAGAAGTCAACCCTTCACAAGTAAAATGTATCCTGGACATGGGACCACCAAAGGACGTACCAGCAATTCAAAGACTTACCGGATGTCTCGCGGTACTAAACAGATTCATATCCAGATCCGGAGATAAGAATAGACCCTTCTTCGAGTCTATCAAAGGCAAAAGCATCTGCAAAAGAACCAGGAAGACCAACTATGTGTGGACGGATGCTTGCCAAAAGGCGTTTGAGGATATAAAAAATTACCTCAGCAATCCCCAAATCCTGTCAAAGCCGGTGCCAGGGGAAAAGTTGTATTTATACATGGCAGCATCAGAGGTGGCCATAAGCTCAGCATTGGTGCGTGCGGAGGGCAAGACGCATCTACCAATATATTATGTCAGCCAGGTGCTACACGAGGCAGAGCTGCGATATTTCCCTATGGAGAAGCTGGCATACGCACTAGTGATGAGCGTGCGGAAGCTCCGACCATACTTTTTCGACCATCAAGTGGAAGTTTTAACAACTTTTACCTTGAGGCAAGTCTTACATAGACCAGACACGGCCGAATGATTGTTAAAATGGTCACTAGAGGTCAGCCAGTATGGTATAACGTACGCACCCCGAACAGCGATTAAAGGGCAGGCTCTAGCAGACTTCATAGTAGAGCTAACCTACCCTCAAGATCCGACGAGGGTGCGTATTTACCCATGGCACCTTTACGTAGACGGCTCAGCAACAAGTTCCGCAGCCAGAGCAGGTGTCATCCTAGTAAGTCCTGATAAACAAGTGTTCACCTCCACAATAAGGTTCGATTTCCTAGCAACCAACAACGAAGCCAAATACGAAGCACTTCTTGCGGGTTTGAGACTATCGTTAGCTGTGGGGGCAACCAGACTTCAGATTTTTGGAGATTCACAGCTAATCGTATCTCAAGTCCGAGGTGAGTACGAGGCAAAGGAACGACAAATGATCGTCTATCAAAGGATCGTCGCACACCTAATATCAAAATTTGACCAAGTATACATTGAACAGATCCCCCGGCTAGAGAACACCCAAGCAGATGCTTTAGCCCGGTTAGCTACAAGCACCGGAGAACCAAGTATCTCAGAAGTGGTGGTCACAAAGCTAACTAATCCTTCAACATTTGATTATGTTAATCAAGTGTTGAAGAGGGGGCAACAAATAGTCAACAGCCAGCAATTGACTACCGACGACTGGCGGACACCTATTAGCAAATACCTATCCAACGGAGAACAGTCGGGAGATCCATGGGAAGCACGGCGGATTGTGAAGCAAGCCGCAAGATACACGATGGTCGAAGGGCAGCTATATAAAAGAGGAATCTCACTCCCATTACTCAAATGCCTTTCCCCGGAATAAGGTCAAAAGGTGTTAAAAGAAATCCATGAAGGGATATGTGGAGGCCACGCCGGGGGGCAAGCCCTGGCCTACAAAACTATTAGGCAAGGGTATTATTGGCCAACACTACGGAAGGATGCTATCAGATATGTTAAAAGATGCTTGAAGTGCCAACAGTTCACTCCGAGTATCCACACCCCGGCACAAGAGTTGAAATCAGTATATAGTCCGTGGTCATTCGCTAAATGGGGTATCGACTTGATCGGCCAATTCCCTCCCGGAAAGGGTGGGGTAAAATTTGTAGTGGTGGCCGTGGACTATTACACTAAGTGGGCCGAAGCTGAAGCACTAACGACTATAACCCAAGAGAACATGATAAGCTTCATTTGGAAAAACCTGGTATGCAGATTTGGGTTACCACAGTCAATAGTCACGGATAACGGAAGGCAGTTCGATGGAAGTAAGTTGAGGGACTTCTGCTCATCATGGGACATCAAGAAGCATTACTCTACGCCGTATCATCCTCAGTCAAACGGACAAGTCGAAGCCGTGAATAAGATCTTGAAGCACATCCTGAAGATCCGGTTGGAAGAAAGAAAGGGCAGTTGGACCGACGAGCTGTCGGAGGTCCTATGGACTTATAGGACATCCTATAGAACAAGTACTGGGGAGACACCGTTCACAATGGCTTTCGGAGTTGAAGCAGTCATCTCAGTGGAGGTCCAACATCGAACATGGAGGATAATCAAATACGATGAGGAAGCGAATGAAGATGATATGGCGGTAGAAAAGATTTGATTGAAGAAACAAGAACTTCGGCAGAATTAAGAAATGCGGTCTATAAGCGACGGGCCGAAAAGTATTACAATTCACAAGTAAAGAACTGAAAGTTCCAGATCGGCGATTTGGTGATGAGACGGATACTAGCAGCCCCGACTGGAGTATTTGGCTCAAAATAGGAAGGTCCGTTCAAAGTAACAAAAAGTTGGCCAAATGGGACGTATGACCTGTAGGATATGCAAGGCAACCCTTTGACATACACGTGGAACGCGACGCATCTCAAAAAATACTACCAGTGAAGACTTGTGTAAATTTTCTTTGAAAACCTTGCTCGCCCAACATGTATAGGGGCAAGCAGGTTCGTGTTAGCTGAAGACAAATTTGTAAAGTCATTATTATGTTGAATAAAGAGGAGGATTCCTTTCAAATTGGTGTGTCAAAGATGTCTCAAGTTATAAGCTCACAAGACTTACGAGTTCACAATAAAGGCAAGATATTGAGACTAACCCTAAGGTTATACCATTAAAAGGGAGTCCTTACCGATCAATAAGCCTACATCGAAAGAGATGAAAAATGAGGTGTAAATTCGTGATTCAGTAAAAAGGAAAAGTAAGACGAATCAATTGAAACACCTTACATAAAAAATGAGCACTAAATAACTGAGACATAAATGTTACTAGAAACACAAACAAACCCAATAAAAAGGAAACTGCAAGTTCATTAATATCAAAAGGATGTTCAAGTACATATGGGGCGTCTTCAAGGGCGTAAGAAGCAAAAAGTTGCAAACAAAGAGCAAAAGCAAAAAGAAAGAGCAAAAGCAAAAAAGAAGGAAGCAAAAGCAAAAAGAAGAAAATCCCCAACTCTCTACTGGTCGCCAGCTTGCTCGCCAGCCTGGGCGCTAGCTTGTCCGTCACCTTGGCCTCCCTGCCCGCCAGCCTGCTCGCCGGTGTGACCGCCCGCCTGTCCGCCGGTGCCTGAAGGTGAGAGACCTGGGAGGACCTCAATAGGGGATAGACCCTCAGTGTCTACCATCGCATCGTCCTCAGCATCAATCTGAAGAGGCGGATAGTTACCACCAATGATCTTAAGCGTCGGAGGCACAACACTTAAATCAACTCCCATTTCCTCGAGGTCCCCGATATCAACTACTAAACCTTTCTTGAGAGGACGTTCAGTAAGAAAGTCGGTGAACTCCTTCTTCAAGGCCATCCAGGGATCCTCATTCTCACCAACAGCATGGTGATAGACCCGCAGGTTCTCGGCAAAGGCATAAACAAAGCCGAAATCAGAGGACTCCGCTCGAATATCAGCAACTGCTTCAGCAGTATAACAGTCAGTGTGTGCAGCCTTAAGATCGGCGAGTTCGGTCCGGGTGGCTTGAAGTTCTCTCTCTAACTCGGCAATCTTTCCCCGAACAACCCTACCTTCCTCTAACTGAGCCCGAACACTTGCCAACTCGGCTCGAAGACCATCAACCTCGGCTTTAGACCTCTCGGCACATGCAATTGCCGATTGCTCGGCATCCAAAGAAGCTTTAGCCTTGGCTTCGGCAGTAGCAATCTTCTTCTTGGCGTCATCCTTCTCCTTCCTCGAGATATCACTCAGCACCGCGTACGCCTTCTCCAAAGTCACAGCTTGCTCAAGAGCACGCTGGGAAGTGAAAAGAGCCCCACTCGTGTGATGCATAGCCGTACGGATGTTATCCGTCAGTGACTGATGCTGAATGATGGTGTCTTGAGGTTGTGTCCAATGGCGAACGGTAGACTCAACGGACAAGCTAGTTGAACCCTTAAGATCATTGAGGGACTTCGGAGGCCGAGCAAGCGCGAACTGGTGCACGGCTGGACTACGGTGCTGATAGCGTGAAGGTTTATACCTGCATATAGGTTCATACATGAAAATTTTTCTAAGTGTAAGTATGCTCAAGGCATAAGAATGTTACCCAGCTGCTCGCTCTTGATCCCATCCAAGGATCGAGATGTCTGATAACTGCCCAACGGACCGTATGGGGGTAGAAGCGGTAGACGTGCCGGCAGGTGCAGGAAGAGTAGACTCCAGAACCTCAGCCCTGCCCGGGCCTCCAGATGCTGAAGATCTTGTGACCCGTGCCTTCTTTGCAGCATCACCTTCACGCTCAACTCGTGAACCATCACCTCACTGAAACCGTCTGCTGCCACCGCTGGGTGAACCACTCGGGGCCTGTCGGTCATCGACACGAGGGGCACGAGGAGAAGCGGTGGACCGTGTGCTCGGACCAGTACCAGCAGCCTTTTTAGCCGCCTTGGCCGCCTGTTGAGCAGCTAACACCACGGATGGGGGATCCCTCTTGGTCCTAGCCATTCCAAATCTCTGATTAAAAGTCTTGAAAGATGGAGGACTGGCGATAGTAACTTCTGCAGCCACAAGCATGAAAAGAGTTAGAAAATTTCAAAGAATACTCAAAGTCTAAAAATGCATAAAACGAATATACCTGCAGGACGAGCGACTTGAGCTCGTAAGTGATGAGGAGTCGTGATCAACCCTGAGGCAATGCGGCAGCTGGACTTGTTCAAGTACTCAAAAGTCATATCCATTTTGTTCCGGCGGCTGACGAGAATACAAGTAAATTTGTATTCCTCAGACAAGCTTGTCTTCTTCCAACGCTGAGGGATCAAACCTGCAACACAAAGAACAAAGACATTAGGCACAATATCAAAAGACAGAATTTCAAGTACAAATAAGTCCTACGCTGCAACTCGCCAAACTCAGTCGGAGACATAATACGTCCACCGAGTCCTTCATTGTTATCCGGGGCACGCCAATCTCCTCCGATGAAGAAAAACTGCTCTTTCCAATCCCTCACTTTGTTGCGCAGTCCCTCGAGGATCTTCATATCACCCCTCGCCTTAAGGTAATAGTAACCCTGGCCCTCCTCGGAGCACTTGCTAAGGCACAGGGTATAATTCACCTCTTGAGGAGTCAGGCGATCCTTGTACCTCTCCAAGGCAAACACCGTGCAGAGTGATATTAGATATGTCCAGGCGTTGGGTGTTAGCTGTGTGATCATTAAACCCGTTGTCTCCAAGAAGTGGCCGATAAGAGGGTGGAGAGGCAAGGTCACGCCGGTGGCCAAAGTATGTATGTTTATAGCTGTTAGACCTTCTGGAGGACAATCGGCCCTTTCCTTCTCCCGAGGGGCATACATCGTAACATTGCAGGGAATGTGATACTCCCTCCGAATGCTGTCAAGATCATCCTCATCAATAACACTCACTACAGTGTTTGCCTTATAATGGGTGCGGTCACCCTTTTCGAGCTCTCGATATTGTCGAGGAGGAGTCGGAAAATCGGCGGTATATCACTCATAATACGCTCTCCAGTCGAACTCTTGAGCAACACCATCAGGGATGGACCTCTCGGGCATGTGAGGATGCGGAAAGCCGACAGACTCGAACCATTCGGTGATGGAGTCATCACTGTCGTCAGTACTGGAGAGAACCTCCACCTTCTCTTGGTCGTCACCTTCAGGGCGAGCAGCGGGCTGCTCGACTACCTGCTCGCCCATGTGCTCGTCGACATGCTCGTCTCCCTCCTCCAACGGGCGGTCTATCTCTACCAACTCGGGTTCAGATCCCGTCAGGTGTACTGATGAAAGACCGGCAATCGGGCCGCCCTCCTCCATCGGTCGTTTACCCAAATTCCGGTGAGAGATTGTTCGGCTTGAAGATGAAGACATGAAAATGGGAAGAGGAAAGACCCTAGGAATGTGCTAACTATCGATTGCAAATATCACCAACAAGATTCCGGTCACGAATTCCGGTGGAGAACCCGATGAACAAGTGCAGGAAATGAAGATTCGAAAAATTAAAGGAAAAAGAGGATAACACAAACAAGATAAATTGCAAGGCAAAAGTGAATAGTAGATTACCTTTGAGTAAAAGCCCCAAGATCGTCCGCCGGAATAGGAAGGAACAGAGAAGTCACCAAGGAAAAGCTTGAAAATATGGCTCGCCGGAAATTTCAGAAGAGAAAGCAAGTGAAGAAGAGAATGAACTGTGAAGGAAGAACCCTATTTATACATTCGGGTTAAAGTGAAAGAGGGAAAAAAATTCAGGGACTTAATTGCAAAGTATTTGAAAGGTTTTTAAAGAGGCACGCCTTTTCGTGCGACTGATTGGCACACAAAACGAGGAGACACCTCGTATTCCAGAACATCGCCCCAGTTGTCAAGAGAGAGCGAGCAGAAAGGCGAGCACAAAGGCGAGCACCATGTTGATCGCAGAGTTGCTCGCCCTACTGCTCGCCAACACATCAAGTTAATTCCAGCATATACTTTGATAAAGATAGATCAAATCAAAGCATATACTGAGGGGCAAATGTTGATAAAAGGATCTAAGCTTGAGGATTAAAGAATAACCAAAGTATAAACAAGCAGGAATGAGTAAGCTGCTCGCCCACATGCTCACCAGAGCCCAGAGGTGTCGAAGTAACAAGCCTACGTGGCCACTCCCCAGTTGCTCGCCTCAATGCTCGCTGGCCTGCTCACCACTTGATCGCCCGAAGCTCCGAGCATGACAAAGCAACAAGCCCATGAAGCCAAGACTAGGTTGCTCGCCCACTTGCTCGCCTCCATGCTCGCCTTCAGCCTGGATGTGACAGGGCAGCAAGCCAAGAGGATAAGCCAACTGTGCTCGCCCCTTGCTCGCCACAATGCTAGCCCTGTTGCTAGTCCCTTCCTCGAAGGAAAGAAGACACAATATGTCTAAGGAACCTGTATGAAGTGTTCTGATCATTTAGGCTAGAGTTAGTGGGGTAGAACATCCAGGGGGTGACAAGTGGAGGACACTTGTCACCACCAGAAACCATGTGGCTTAAATGGGCGCCACCTCACCCTTAGAAAGGGTATAAATATGTAAAAACATCTCATTTGTAGGGATCGAATTTTCCAAATATAAGAAATACATTACACAATTTATCTCTCTACTTTTCCAATTATAATTCCTATTACTAATCCAAATTACATCTTTAGATTATTGTTTGAGTAATTTTCCACGTAAAATTAGCCACATAAATCCTTTGATTGTATAAATTGCTCAACAGCTCCCATGTCTCCAAATGTCTCGGTCTGTTGTTTCTAAATCCTTAGTCCACAAAGGATAAGATTTAGTTAAAAAACAACAATTTAGAGACATCTACAAATAGTAAAAAAATGAAATTAGATGGATCTGCCTTGTCCTATCAAGGCTCAGGGCACTCATGTGCAAAACGACTATGCTCACAACAGTTGTAGTATGTCATTTTGCTCATATCCTTCTTATTCATTTTAACACGCTTCTTCTTTCTTTTCATATTGATTGCATTGCCTTAGGTATTGTTATCCTACCTCCCACTATCCGATCAATTATCCTTCTTCCCTTTCTTCCAGTTCTATATTCGTTTAAAGCCCAAGATTTCGGTTGAACTAGAACTAAAGAAGAAGGTACCAGAAGGATGTTTAGCTTCTGTAAGTCTTCCAACCTCTAGATTTAGCTGATAAGCTGCTTAACTGAAAGTTCTAATACTCTCATTTCAAGTCAAAACAATCTCTAGGTGATTCCAATGATCTTGTAGTGAGCAGACTAGAGCTTGAATTCAGTGTTCATCAAAAAAATTGTGACCATCTTGTTTAAATTCAGTGATCATATTAGACATATCCCTCAGATGTTGTCTAACATTGTGATCACTAAACTAAGCAAAGATCTCGTGTCGTGGAAGTATTTCATTGTCCACACAAGATAAGCTACCTGGTCTCTATTTCTCCAATTCTCAATCACAAAGCTCGGGTCAGACATTTCTAGGTCGATTGCATCTAATAGTCCTATCTTGTCCAAAATATACTAAATTTTCTATCATTGTCATTGTCTTAAACAATAAAGTGATTCACTGTGTTAGTGTTTTATTACGTTTTATGTTGAGCCAAACTAAGACATCTAAAAATTGACACACGATTCGATTTCGAAAAATGACTTAGAGTTACTAATCTTCGATCTCATCATGCATCTCAAAATCGATTCTAGTTTCAAAACATAAAATTCACGTTCAAGTATTTAAAACAAAATAAATAGCATTGAACAACCAGTTTAATCACAACTATATAGAAAAACAAGTTATAAGTTGTAATCACTGAAAAAACCAAAGAACTCCAATGAGTATCAATTTAGTTTATACAAAAAATAACTCAAGAAGATCCGTGCAGAGCACGATCTAACTTGTCTCTCGTCTTCCAATAATTAGAAGCATCAAACTCTCTAGTTCCGGTACTATAGATGATCTTCGCTAGAGGATCCATAAATGGATTTTTCATTTGACCTTTCTTATACATGAATGGATTCTTCGTCTGACTTTTTCTGCGACTCTTTAATCTCAGAAAATCAGAACGACTAATCCTTCCCATTCTTAAGCTTGCCGATCTAAGCGCCTGAGTCTTATCATTGTCTCTCGAAGCACGTGAAAGTGCACCCATGATTTCTAATCCTTCGGACTTGTTTTCAGAAGACTTCCACACATCCCAAAATTCTTTCTCCAAGTAAGGTGGAAGAGTTCTAGCCCAGGCATTAGAACTTTTAATTTGTGTGAATGCTTCATATGGAAGTTGTTTGTTGTGAATGATAACCATCAAATGGTTAAACTTTTCCAATACTTCAATGAAGTGTTCTCTCAAGTTGTGAGTATGCTTCATTTTGTAATTCAAAAAATCATGTAGGACCTCTTTACTGGTCCTGGTGTCGCTCTCAGAAACTGTTCTGCTCTCTGACATCCCTGAAAAATGAGCAGCCCAAAAAACAACAAACACACTAAAGTGTTAGTTAAACCTTAACACATGAATTTCCTCTATTTCAATGCTTATGGAACACAATTTCCAATTAGCATTAGGTATATTCACAAGTGAAAAATAAGTTTAACTTTATTGGCTCTCACTTTCCCGGATTAACCTGAGCATATAAAACAATTTCACACACCAATTAAACATGATTTAAGAGTTGAAGACATTTATTATGAGCATTTAACACATAGTATCAACTAAAAAATCTCCACATTAGTCTTTAAAGCAAATAAAGATACAAAATTGAAGCCACACTTCAAAAAAGATATTGAAACACATGAAAATACATCCGAACGGACAAGAAACGGGCTGAAAACGGTCGAAAATAAGACGAAACAGGACTGCACGCTCCGGAACACGCGCGAAGACGGTCGGACGTGCCGGCACGCGCCTTCACACGCCGACCTACCGCCGAACAGTCATCGACGCATGTATCACACGCGCGGCCGTCAGCCACCTGCGCGTGGGCTTCACGCTCCGCCGTCGAACTTTCCGATCGTCGGCGCCTTGGCTGCACGCGCCACCGCCGTCCGTTGTCCGGTTCGGGTTTGACCCATCTCCAATGGGTCGGATCCGAAGTTTCTAAATTGCATTTGGGCCCCTGAAGAATATCTAATTCTCTAAAAACAGGCCCAAAAGTTTCTGAAAAAGTTCAAAATGACCCCGATCGCGAAAATTTTAAAAAAATTCATATCTTGCTCAAAACTCAACGAAAATTCACAAACAATACATGGATGGAATCCTCATGAAACGTAGATTAATTCCATACCAAGAACAGACTTGATTTCATTCGATTTCACGGTGTAATTTCAGATCTAAAAATGAGTCACGAAAATTTTCAAAAATCATAACTCTCTCTTTTCTTACCCAAAAATTACACAAAAAATATGTACGGAATCCTCATCATACGTACTATTATCCAGTGTTCAGAAACTCTTCGGAAAAAAATTCTAAAATCGTTCGTATTTCACATTTTAAAAATGGGTCAGTTTTGAAAAAAAATAAACTTTGAAAAATCATAACAATTAATCCACTAGGCCAAAAATTGCATTTAAATTATCCCAGGAATCCTCGTCTCACCCTCTATCCATTGATACCAAAATCAATCCATTTCGATTAACGGAAAAATTCGACCAAACAGAGGACATGTACGTACGGGACAAAAAATTGAAGAATAAAACACATGCGTACATGACCTCAAACACATAGTTAGGGAAAAAACATATACAGCATGCCTCAAGATCAATAATTTCACAAAATATGATCAAACCCATTACTGCAATAAATTCTAATTTCCAAAAATAAATCCAGCGCAGTAAAAAGCATGCCATAAAAAAAATAAAGACGGGATACCAACAATATGGCTCTGATACCATATGTTGGAATTGATTGCCATAACCAATGCCGTGACCAACACGAAAAGGTCACTTACCTTTAATGCGGAATTAATTACGAACCCTGTTGATATCCTCGTTTGTCCTTTCCCAAGAATCCAGTCCTTCCGTACTCCGAGTCCAATACACATAATGGTATGTATATGTTATTTCACGAATCAGTAATGTCAATTTAGGAATGTGAGTATGATTTTCTTATCTGAGTATGAAGTCAAAAATATGAAGAAAATATTTTCTGTACTTTTCTAGGGATTCAATTCTGTGAGAATTCCATTCTCACTTCTGTCCGTTGAAATCTCCAAGTAAGGTAATAAAAGAAGTTACCTTAACTTCCCATTGAAAATAACTTCCATTCATCTCTATCCACTTCTTATGTGGATTATTACTATATATATATATATATTAATTATATATAATTGAATAATATTTAAAATATTAATTACAGAGTGTAAACATTTATCATTTGATATGATTTCGGAATTTACTACACTAAAAACGTGAAGCACATTTCGTTTAGCACAAAAATTCATCCATTTAAGCGTTAGAAAATAAATAATATGAGATCAATGTTTATTAGATACGTGTGTCAAGAATTCGTACAGCTTGCTTGAGTATGCATCTCAGCATAAATATGATAAAAATTGATCTCCACTATTTCATATATGTATGGAGATCTCTTATCAATTCGAGTTCACATAAATTTATATTATTATTGTTTATATATAATATTATTATTATTATAAAAATGTATTAATTTTATAAAAATGATTGTATATATGTATAATATAGCTGGCAAATGGATCGGGTACATTCATAATTGGAGCGGACCGGCCCAATTTTCAATGACCTATAAAAATTGAGCTCAGTCCAATTTAGTCAACGGGCTAATGGGCCAGCCTGATCCATTTTTTTTATTTTTTAAATAATAATTTAAAAAATATATGCTACAAAGTATAAATACTACATGCATGCATAATATGTATCATTAAACTATATGTGTATTTTTAAAAAAAATAAATTACATATGAATTTCATAAGTAAATCAATGTATTTTGTATACCTAGAATATTTATTTAATTCTTTATTTTTAAAGTTATTTAAAGTTCTGATATCATCTTGCTTAATTATTTTTTATATTTATAAATAATCTAACAATTACTTTCAAACATGAGATATATTTTAATAAATTAATCTAAACAGTGGCTCAATATGCAAGAATATTTAATCATTTTAATTACAATTTATAATTGGACTTTCTGAGGAGTGTAGAGCCTAAAATGCTTTTACACTGCCAAGCATTAAGGCTAATATAATATAAATAGTAATAAATGGATGACCGGGTTAGATAATTAAATTTAAGTCGTGATTATATTTTCACATGCCAGTGTATTTTTTAAAACATTAATTAAATGCAAGTGTAGATCATTTTACTCACTAAAATATTTTGGGGATCAACTTAATACATACAGCAATGTGTTAATATTATTAGGGTGTGTTTTGGTTAAAGGACTAAATAGTCTATCCCATTAAAATAGGATTAAATAATCCTGTTTTAGCGGAACTCATTATTTAGTTTCTTAAACAAAACACACACTTACACAATTAATATTTTTAGTAACAATAATTTATTAAAATATTTAATTTAAAATTAATATATGATTTATTTATGTACTAGTTAAACCCAATATTTAAAAAATAATAATAAATTAATCTACTTCAGGCCAAATGAGCCGGCCCGCCGGGACAAAATAGCCCGAGCCCATTTGGTTAGACGGGCTGGGCCATTATATTTTGAACCCAACTCAGCCCAAAAATCAGGTGGGTCAGGCCAAAATTGTCAGCTCTAATGCATAACAATAATAGTAAATATATATCACAGTAATTATATATAGATAAAACAATGATAATTAATAAATTTCAGTTCATCATGAACTCGAATTCAAATAAATTTTTTTCTTCATATTTTAACTTTTAGAGAGATAAATAAATAAAAAAGGAGTGACATTTAAAAAAAAAAAATTCACAATATATTTATCTTTCTTTAAATATACCAGAAATTAAATGCACTCTCTTCCACACTCAATATTTATTAGAAAACAAAACTTCTTTTTACTTGTTCGTACATCCACTGAAATTATATACATTTTTTTTACTTATTCATCAAAAAGATGCATGTACATTCTTTATATGAAAAACATCACTTTATTATTATTTTTATAAATAATTATTTTATTTATAAATAAATCCTATAACACATCCATAATATTCTTATTTTATTACTTTTTATTTTAAGCACCAAATTCTTTACAATTTACAAGACATGAATATTTAGTTTAATGTACTCAATGTTCTAAAAACTG
Organism: Prunella vulgaris; assembly: GCA_026898435.1. Lineage (NCBI taxonomy): Eukaryota > Viridiplantae > Streptophyta > Magnoliopsida > Lamiales > Lamiaceae > Prunella > Prunella vulgaris. Next base: position 266,108 of record JAPKLY010000201.1, read on the forward strand.
CTAATCGCTAGGATCACTAAGGTCTAGCGACTAATCGAAGACTGGTCGGAAGTATCTAAACAATAAATATAATTAATTATTTAATAAATTAATAATATATTATATATAAAATAATAAAATAATTAACATCAACACCGTTCAATATTAAAATTATAAATGATAACAATCATTAAACTCAAAATTTAATAAAATGATAATTTTAAAATCAAAAGAAAATAAATGTTTTAGTTGTTTTAATTTTTATTTTATTATAACTATTTAGGTTTCCAAAAAAAAAAATTAAAAAGAAGAACATGCCTAATCGGGAATAATTTAGTGGACATCTAATCGATCTTATCTCTATCTAGTCAGTATCTAGTTGTTTATAGTTGTTGTTTAATGGGGTCTACACACCAACCACTACCCCAAACATTTCTTTTAGCGATTTAATGTAAATCGGGTCGGCCAAATCGATCGACTTTTAGAACATATATGTACCATTAATTTTTTTATATTATTTATATACTCTATTTTATACTTTCATTTACTTTTGCTAGTACTTAATTATCAATCTTTATATCAGTATTATTTTCATTCTTTTTTTTTACACCCTCATTATTTAAAACTGTTAGTAACTAAACCTTCTAAATTAATCTCGTATAAATATCTTTTATTTACAGCCCATGTCATTATATTTTTCAAAACTCCTTCAAATAATACACTAATTTGTATAAAATTGAAACAATCAGTATATCCTCTATATTACATCTTTTAATAATGACAAACAACTTTCTTATTAAAATTTATGTTATTTTTATTCAAACAATCTAAATTGGAAGATTTGAAGTTCTATATTGAGAACTCGTGGACAAGTGAAACCAAATTCCGAAAATAGCAAAACAGTTTCACATGCCTGACCAAAACCGTGTCTCCCTCACTAAAGTTTATGCTAAAAGAAGCAAACTAAATATAAATTTGTTTTTAATATATGGTGAGCCAGCTATTGATTTAATTTAGTGGAAAGAAATGTTTTACAAATCATGTTTAGGCAGAAACTGTAACTGAATTGAACCTGTCTTAACTAGTAACTGCTATTATAGACATATGTTGCCATGACTCCAAATACGAGAGCAAGTCATGTACGAAGACCGTCTCATACATGAAACATGATACTCTTGTATGTACTTAAAGTTTTAAAAATATCACGTCTCATACAAGTTTTGTGGAACCTATAAAACCAGAATCTCAAAATTTCAAGTTTGTATTCCAATCAAATTATTAAAAAAAAAAACATCTAATTTGTATGTATACAATCTGACGAGGTAAAATGTGGCATAAGATTAGGAAAGTAAGCAGCATAACAAGGCTCATATTGGTCATGCAGAAACAAACATCAAGCTTTCACTGCCTTCAATCCCAGACTGGGCGTACCTTTCGACAGCATTAGCACCGTTGGTGGTGGTGTTTTGTCTGTAGTCTTTCCGAATTCTCCATAATATTTCAGCACATTTCCTCATAGAGGGTCTAGTTAGTCTTGACGGTGCAAGGCAATGTCGCGCCAACTTGAGGACTTTTTCAACTGCTTGAACTGATGCAACGCTCCTCCGCAATCTTGGATCCATTACTATCACAACTTCTCCATCTCTTAGTCTCCTCAGTGCCTTAAGGATAGGGAAATTCTGTGAATATATTGAATATATGCAACTTCTGAAGAACAATGGATCATCATGAAATTGATGGTCCATTGAGTCATTAACCAGGCATAGCACATTGTTAATGCAGTTAAGAGCAGAAATTCAACTTTTAGCTAAAAATGATCTATTATGAAGAAGAAAACTGGCTAAAATAGATGTAATCAAACTATTGATTAGGTGAAGATCTTGTCCCAAAGCAGAAAGAAAGAGATATATGGGGAATTTACCATTTATGTAACAAATGTTACCTATTCACCTTTTTACTCACCCATTTTATGGTCACTCTCTCATTAAGGCTTTTCTTCGATTCAATAGGATGTCTTCCTGTGATCATCTCAACGAGCAATACACCAAATGAGTAAACATCGCTCTTTTCAGTAAGTTGATACGTCCTCAGATATTCAGGATCCAAGTAACCAGCAGTTCCTTTAATTTGCGTGGAAATGTGAGTAGCACCCGAATCTTCAGCAGCTATCCGTGCAAATCCAAAATCAGCTACTTTTGATCTGAGTTTCTCTGTAATGAGTATGTTTGATGCTTTGATGTCTCTATGAATGATAGGAGGATCTGTAACATGAGTAAGGATCAATTGAAAACAAAAGAATGTGTAGAAAAAAGATGATTATTGGATAGGTTTATGATCAATGTTTAAGCTCAGTAGCATGTTATCCATATAAAGAGCAATCCCCCGGTCAAAACAATGAAATTGTACTATACATGCTACCATTTACATTCATATATGGTGTTACCAGAATACGTGTGAAGATAGGTAATGGCGTGAGCGACATCAATTGCAATATCCAAGCGTTCTCCAATTTCAAGCCCATTACCACGCGTCCCTGTATTCAAATTTTATCGTTTTAAACAAAAGGTAATCTCTCTCAAACATTCAACTTGGTTTCTTAATATCTTAACCGATTGACACTCCAACTAATACTGTTCTAAATATTGAAAGTAGCTAATATTGATCACCACCTTGAAGTAAAACAACTACTTAGTATTTCAAAATGCACTTGAGTTGCACGTTGCAATTGGTACATAGAAGTATTTGCCTTCTTTACCAAGTCTACATAATGTTTGAGAAGTGCCCATTAACTTACCATCCAGATGTTCACGAAGGTTCCCGTTGCTGACATACTCAACAACAATAAGCCGTTCGTCCCCGTGCTCAAGAAACCCATGAAATCTTACCAAATTCAGGTGCTCAATCTTTGACAAGGTCAGAATTTCGTTCTTGAATTCTGCTGATAGCCGTTGATCATAAGTTTCCTGCCAACAATAATATTAATATTCAGGATAGCTCAGAAACCTACGAAAAGCACCAGAATATTCTTACTCTTCTTGCACGCTTTACAGCGACGACACTGCCGTTCTTAAGTTTTGCTTTGTAGACAGTTCCAAAGCCCCCTTCACCGATTTTATTTGCAGGGGAGAAATTTCCAGTTGCCTTGAAGATTTCCTCGAATGTCAAACTAATGCTCAACTTCGCATTATCAATCTCTGGTGAAGCATCATAACTGGAGGGCACCGATCTTGATGACTTCAAGCTGCCACGACCAGTTGAACTACTCACGGGATCTGCTTATACAGAAAAATCTGGTTACTAAAATGAAAATCTAGAGAGAGAGAGAGAGAGAGAGAGAGAGAGAAACTTGCATGAACTTTCTCCTGCTTGATGCTGGCTTGTGTTGGAATGAACTCGATCTGTACTCTTAGAATCAGCCTTCTTATACCGAAAGAAAAACAAGGAAAAAACAGAACCTAACTTCTTGGCAGCACTCACAATGTAACTGAAAGCAAGATGATGATTCTTCTTCTTCAGAGTTTGGTTTTCCGTTTTTTGATCACCAGAATCGGACTTGAGTTTTCTGATATGACCAGGGCGGATGATCAAAGGACTGGCTGTTTTCTTCATCTGTTATTGACTAAACCATCTGCTAAACCTGGGATTACAATCACAAATTATTATTATTATTGCATCTTTGGCAGCTTGTTTTATGAAGACTAATTCAGCAGTGACTGAATGTCAGACACCAAAAAATTAATTTAATAACAGGATAACAGAATTAGTCAAGAGGGGGTGGGGGACAATCATTCGCTTGAAAACTCAACTCCTGAACAAGTAGTCAAGTGACAAAGATAGAAGAAACTCAGGTTAGTATATCATTCTGGTCAAATACGACTATATTTGCACTATTCCATCTTAGTGATGAACAAAATAGAGCAATTCATCATCCTACTATATGAGCTTTGATTATATGGATCATATATCATCAATCTCATGGAGAAAAAATGGCCCAGCTCATGAGTAAATCAACGAAAATCTGTGTTATTTACAATCCTTGTCTTGCACAATGGGCTATTATACAAAAAAAAAAAAAAAAAGAACAACAATCTATCTACAGTTTACATGTATAGATGATGTCTAGTCTAAGCCATATTGAGTCCTACACAGATCTCAAAAAGTATTAAGGTCAATCGAGCAGAAATTATTAATGCTGATTGCTGACAAACCCTAAGCAGTTTCATCGAAATTGACCCTCTCTCCAGTAGAGTAGATATTGTAGAATAGAGCTGCGGAAAAATACAGCAAGGCAGTGATCCACAAGAAACCCTTGAAGGAGCCTATTAAGTCCACGAAGAAACCAGCACCGACTGTTCCCATTATAGCAGCAAGTGTGCCACCAGTATTAGCCAGACCTATATGGAATAGCAACAGATGTAAGACTTTTAACAGAGAATCATTAAAAACTTGTATGAAAAGGGGGATGAGAAGACCAAAAATAAATGTTGGAATGAACTACTAAGAAAGATGTCTTATACTTAAATATAAACGAGTATGTGATCTATGATAGAGAGATATGATACATATGATTCTTAAGTGAGAACTGTGGGTTCAACTTGTGGCTCATAAACTCATCAATATATTTTTTAGCATGCAAAAAAGTGCTTAATATTTTGTAGACTAATTCATAGCATGCCAGAATGCATGTAAAGAAGGGTCAAATTGTTCCATATTATAGTAATTGACCATATGATGACTCATTAGAGAATTATCTGTTCATCTATTTTTTAGTTCCGAGTTTACGAGGCCACAAAGTCATCAAATTTCAGCCTTTATACAACTTTTAAGGTAATTATGGCAATATGGTTCGTCATCGCCCTCACTGTTATCATTTGCCCCAGCTCCCTTATATAAGCCAAACACAAACAGGTTCCAGCAAGTATGATGTGAGTTTAGATCATTAGATAACAATATTGATCTCTTTGGCAAATAATGTTTGTTACGACACATGATGCCAATCGATTTGCTAAATAATTGCTTTAATCTGTTCTAATTTGCTATTTGTTCAACTTGCAGAAATTTCATCTAATTGACCTAGGGTCGTGGTCGTACAGAGATAAAGACTTAATCGAGTATATGACATTTGGAGTTCAGTACGAAACAAAGCATTTACCATGTAGAACACCAGAGTATTGGGGGGAGATCTCCTGTCCAGTCAAAAAAAAAAAAGGCAGATATATTAGAAAAAGGAAACATAGCAAGTAAACTAGCTCGGAATTATGCAAACCTGAAAATTCACAAGGAATCCACAGTGACTAAATGCTTTGAGCCCAACAGCTATAGTGAGCCAAGCAGATGCCATGGATGGATTTTTTGCCATTGTTAATCCAACAAGAGCCAAGCCGGTACCAATAAACCCGATTGACTGTCAATAAAGAACATAAGTACAGGAAATATGAGTAACAATATAATGAAGGTGACTTGGTGCACTAAATATAAATGGAAAAGGAAAGACGGGGGAGGGGGGAGGGTCTTATCAGCTTTTGTTATAAGGACAATCAATGAGCCGTCTTTGAAATTAGATGCTTATTCTGGGACAAGTTACCATGTTCGGATAATGGAAACCCATAGAGCAAAGCAGGTCAACTTAAGGCATCAAAATTTATCTCAATCATTAATTTTTTTTTGTATGTTCTTTATGGTAGCCTTTTTCTGTTAGAAGGGAATTGGATCACGCAAGTAGACCAGCACCTGCATAATTTTGCGAGTCAAAGTGACACTCGTGCCACTTTGAATCATCCTATCTGATAATACACCAGCAAAGTAGCCTGTGAGAGCCATCATACACCATGGAACAGCACTAAACCATGCAGCTCGTCTGAGGTCAACATGATATACCTACAACAAATAAAATCCTCCAATTTATCTTCCATAAGCATAAACAATTATTACTTTACATTAGGCAATATTTATGACTGCACCGTATGGAAGTAGATTGGCATCCATGAAAGTATAACAAAAAATCCCTGCATGAAAGAAGAGAATGGATAAAGTCATTTGCCGAGCAATCTTGCAAAACATCTTTTAAAAATGAAAGTTATACTATATATATATATATATATATATATAGAGAGAGAGAGAGAGATAGATATATATATTATATATATGGTGTATAAAATAGTCCAATGGAGCCAATGATGACTTTGACTCCGAATGCCATAGTAAATGCATATGGAGTATTCAGATAATACAACTGATGAACTATAGATTTTTCAAAAACTATGAAGGAAGTAGGATATATTTACCCAGCTGTGCATAGCATTTGCAACAATTAGAGACCAAGTGGGTAGCTTAGAGAGTAAACGTCTGAAAGGAGGAACAACTTTTCCAGTTTTAGGTTGGCTTTTGGGAAGAGAGGGTACCGATGACCTGTTCTGTATGTATTTCAGCTCAAATGTTGATATTTGAGGACATAGATCAGGAGAACTTGAAGTTGCCGATACCCAAACTAAAACCCAAAGAAAGCCAGATAACCCAAATATCACAAAAGGACCATAAATACCGGCCTGTGACATGAGGATTGGAGAAAGTGTAAGCCCAATAGCACTTCCAAGCTGAAATCCAGCCATTGCAAGTCCAACGGCCCTTGACCTCTCTGTCTGAGGAAACCATCTGAGAGAATATTCAATAGTTATTCATCTTTATGTTTAAACTTTTGCATCATTGTCGAACTAGAGAATGTGTATTATACTTAAGAGATTACTTGCTAGGTACCTTCTTATCATATTATTCATGCAAGGAAGAGCTACACCTTCTGCAATACCAAGTAGCATCCGCATTGCAAGCAGAGCGAATAAAGATGATTCTGCTGCCCAAGGAGAAAGGAAGGTAGCCAATGACCACAGAGCCACCCCCCAACCCATGACCACCTTACCACCATAAAGGTCCACCAGAGTCCCTCCGGCTATAGGTGATATCAGATATCCCCATAGAAAAGATGACTGCCATTAGTGGCTACGAAATTAATCAGGTTAAGAGAAATGACTGGAAAACAATAAGGTAATAAACAATACTATTCAGTTTGCTTAATCATATAAGTGAAAATGAAAAAAAAAAAAAAATGAAATCTAATTATTTGGAAGAGAATAAGATGGATATTAGCAACTGAAGCTTTATACAAGAAGAAAATCAGGTTAGTGAAAGATATCAGCTAAAAATATTTAAGCTGTTGGAATGTTTTGTGGCCGCCTGATACTTCTTCAATCAAATAGGGTAATTGGTAATACCAAATTTAGTCTTTATCCCTTTATGCTGATTTTATTAATCCTCTTCCAGTTAGGGTCGAATTATGGTCTCTGAGACCGAATAACATTTTTTAAATGAGTGAGATATGCTGATGTAGTAATTACACAGTGATAAACTTGGACTTTTCACTCAGGGAGAGCTTAAAGAAACTATCATAGATTTTTTTACTAAAGATGTGATAAGTATGCTAATTTCTACTAATAAGTCGCTGGGTCTGGGAACATTTTGATCATAGAAGACAATAGTAGGCTTCACTTGGTAATCTTGCTCACACTTAAGGACAGTTTCTAATTTATCCATTTAGATGGTTTTGAATTATTAATTTGCAAGCATATCAATTTCCTATTCCAAACAAAATGGTCATATTTTCCAAAACTTACTACAAACTTCAATGCATGCTTGATCTGGAAACAAAAAGGGGGAAAAATTCTATGAATCATTTGTTTTCTAGGCCCCTTATGCTCCTAGTGCTTTTTGGCAAATGATGGCGTAACTACAAGTATTTAGTTTCTTGACATGGTTTTCTTTGAATGGTTGGTCATGCCTTCTGTCCTATCTAATGCTACACACTTTTTGCGAATGATGATATTACCATTGGAGGGTTTTTCCATCCTTTAATTGAATTATTATTTATAGATAGTTGAACTTCAAAGTAATACGAACATTTAAGACAATTAACGATTAAGATACGCCGAATTGATAAACTCCAGCTAAATTACCTATAAAGCATCGCATTTTACACAGTTGCAGCTGAATACTAATGACAAAGACAAAAGCCAAGCTCTGTTATATTTTCTTTCAAGCATAAAATGTAAGCATGATGATTTCTAAAGCTGTAATAAATGAACTTAAGAGAGAATTTATTTGTAAATCATCAGGAGCAATGTCCTTATACAGAGGCAAATTAAAGACTACAAATCAATAGCGGAACTAGTATAAGGAGGCAAGCTTTTGTAATTTCATAAATATTCATCTATATATGTGTCTATACACGTCAAACATATATATGTGTCACCTATCCTCTAAGCGTAGTATCAATTAGGACTTCCATCTATCAGGGAATTTGACGATTTGATGAAACTGATGTCTGTTCTGCAGCTGCAATCAAACCAACTAATTTCCTACAAACCATAACTGATATTTAAAAAGAATACTTATGAATTTTCATCTTAAAACTAAAAGCGGGTCGTGTGCGAGTAATCGCTCAATCGCTGGCTCACACAGGGATTCTTTTAACTCCTTATCACCTAAAGCATTTTGCGAAATTTCATCAACAGAAACACAACGCTACCTCGCCATAATGACGAGAGACAGCGTTTTACAAACAAGCATAAGAATATCTTTTTCCACATATCATATAAAGAAATCTCTGCGTTCATTGCACCTGAAATTTCAGCTCTACGCAAGACAAATTAGAAGGACATGCACGGAGGAAGTCTCTGGGTTTACCTGAACAAGACCAGAAAAAGAAAGGCCCCAACCGCGAGAGAGCGAAATTGGAACGATCGCCACCGACATGACAACCCGGTCGGCATTACAAAGACTCAAAGCCAGCGCAAGCATGGCAACCACTTTCACTCGCTCTGAAGTGATAAACTCTATGATACCCGGGTCCGACGATTCGTCGGAGCTACCACTAACTATGAATTGACCATCATCCGACGCCGCCTTCAATCGATTCAGTTCCGAACTACGGATTCTGAGCGGCGAAAAAGTTGCTCCACCAATGGAGGCACGGAAGGATGGGGCGGCACATCGTCGTACTGGCTTGATTGTTGAAGGTAATACGACAGAGTATGGTTTACTGGGTTTGTTAGGGTTTTGGCGGCAAGGAATTGGGCTTGAGCAGAGACGTTGGTAGACGGTGAGAGAATGGGAATTCATTCTTTGTGAAATGCGAGTACTGAAAGAGAGAGAGAGAGAGAGAGGGGGGGGGGGGGGCGGGGGGGTGTATATGGAACTGAAGCAGGAAAACCGTCAACGCCGAACTGAAACAATATGATTTAGGGCTTGTTTGCAAGAAATTATTATAATTGGAGAAGTAATTATAATTAGTGATTACTGAAAAAGTTGCTTAATAGTAAAAGTTGATAGTGTTTACAAAAATATTTCAAAAGCTAAAAAAAGCTAAAAAAATTAGAATTTGAAGAGTTTTCTAAATAAGTAGATAACTTTAATAATTTACTTTTATTCTCTCTCATAAGTAGTCATACACTTTGCAAGAAAAGTGAAGATAAGGGTTTCTCGTATTTTGCAGGCCTTCATGAATAATTGAAGGTATGGGGTAATTGTTTGATTTATTAGTTTAAAGGTTTATAGCTTGCTAAACGATGCTTTATGTATACTAAAAAATAGATAGAATTCAAATTAGTTGGAAGATTAATTCCTAATTTATCTATGAGTTTGAAGAAGAAAATGAAAGTAAATGATGTTTATAATATCAATGAAGCATTTTATATGGTGATTTATATTTTTATATTTTTGTAGTTTTAGATGGTGTTTTTTTATCAAACTCTAACGTGAACACTATGAAAATACTGCAAAACACATATGTAGACTTGAAAACATCTCGTTGCATAATCATTTTTAAAGTAATAACTATTTGTTATCATTCATATGATACATATAAATATATTTTTTTGGACGTCTCAACTCTTTTTTCACACGTTAGAAAAGAAATAATTCATGCTCATAACTTTTTAATTTATTATTTAACTTTACATTCATGCATTCCATTTTTTTATTAAAAATCGTGTTTTCACTTCCATAAAAAAAAGTTGGAACGGTGGAAGTAATATTTTATTAAGAAATGATGTTAATGCATGGATAGGTACTGATATCGCTGGCAATCGTTATAAAACTATTAAGAAAATGTTTGAGATGGTTGATTGGAGCCCACAAGAGGAGAAGTGCATGCTTGAAATGTTGATTGACTACTCCTTGGATGGAAAGTTGTTTGGTGTTGAAGTTCAAAGCAATGCTTTGAATGAAATAAAGTCTGCACTCACTAAAATTTTCCACAAAAGTTTTTCTCTAATGAAGGTGAAAAAGAAATTTGACAGCTTCAAGAGTTTCTATGAGTTGTGGAATGTTGTTTCCATGTGGCATGGTGTTTTGTTCAACACAACTGAAAATAAGTATGAAGCATCTGCTAGTACTTGGGAGGCTATTTTAAAAGTAAAAGTAATCCTCACCTGTAACTATATTTTAGTAAATTTCATTCATTTGATCTTATTATATTAGTACTTATTTTTGTGTTTGCTACAGGAACACCCCAAAGCTAAAAATATATGTTCGCTGGAGAAAAATTGTGGTGTGAATTGATGCTGATTTTTGGAGATAAAAAACTTCAGGCAATCTCTCTGACCCCAACTTGTTCACAAGGTAAAACTGTAGAGGTGATTGAAATATCTGATGACTCTAGTAATGGAGAAAATATTTTAGTTGATCGTGTGTCATTTATCGTAAAAAGAAAGAATGCAACTACACAGGGATGGGGAAGTTTGCCAATTTCAATCACGTATGCAACAGAAAAAGCTTTGCTGGATAACTTTATGAAGGATATTAAATATTTGAAGGATATTAATAAGATGGACAACTTTGAAGCTAAGAATGGATCAACTTCATCTAATCAATCCTCCACTGGTTCTTCTCCTTGGCCTGGAAACTAGTTTGAATCTATAAAATCATTTTGTGGCTTGATATAAGCACCATGTAGTAAACATGATCAATTAACCCTTTTGTATATATAATCCTTATGACTGATGGATACTTTTTGTATGTACTATGGCGATTGGAACATGACATCCCTATATTTTGTATGTATTATGTCAATGGGAACATGACCATCCCTATATTTTGTATGTATTATGTCAATGGGAACATGATCATCCTTGTATTTTGTATATATTATGGCGATGAGAACATGATCATCTTCTGCACATGTTTTAATTTTGTAACTTGATATTTGCCAAGTATATATGCAGTTATAAGCACTATGATGATTCATTTATAACCTAAAGATTCATTTATAAACTATGATGAAGCCTGGTCACCGTAGTGTGAGTCTCCTCGTTGCTGAACCGATGTAGTTGAAGAGCTTCTACGATAAACATCTATTTTCATTTGTTCTTCCAGCCATTTCAAGCGAAATTCATCTTCTTGAATACTCACAAACAACTCTCTCACAGCAGGTTTGAGGAAAAGTCGGGTTGCATACATCCATAAACTACCACCTCTCTCGATTCCATGTATGTCGTTTAAAATTTCCAAGCATTCTTTGATAGAATAATTTTGTGACCTATAGGTGGTACTTGAGATAGAAGTAGAATCATTTTCAATCGATTGAACCATAAGCTCAAGGCATTTGACAATCTTATCAGCATTTGACATCTTTTTTTGTTTCTTATGACCAATACGCGTAGGAAATCCAGTGTTTTGTCTCACACATCTCCTACTTGGACCGTTGTTCTCTTGGTTAGAATGATTGTCCCTTTGACTTGAGTTGTTGTTCTCCTGGTTAGGATGATTTTCCCTTTGACTTGGATCATGTTCATTCCTGTTTGTTCCACCAACTACATTACTTTGGAACATGTCATCTATTCCAATATTTATGTGAACATCAGATTCATTAATATCAGCAACCTGTCCAAGTATGGTGGCATCGGGCTCATCTTCTAAATGTGGAGGTAGCAAGCCTGAGCTTGGTGTCCACGCACTTTCTCCCGTGGCAACAACATCCGCAAATAATATCATCTGTTCGTCCACCATTATAGGTCCCCGCTCTTTAAATTTTGTTGCTTCAGTAAGTCCCTAAATAATGTAAAATTAAATTTTATAGTCACAACATCTTATAACTAAGCATAACTAAAATGGTAGTAAATAAAGTGAACTTAAAATGATGAAAGCACCTTTAGCCTCTCATTCCACCATTCATCTGATGCAACAATAGTTTGTTTGGTATTATCCCAACCGAGACCAGTACTTCCTCTCAACAATCTTGTCCAAAGGCACCAATCTTTTTTCAAGTTGTCCCAACGATTTTTTAACTGTAATCGGCTATAGTTTCGATTTGTGGCCTCGTAGAACTTTCTTCTAATATTTTCCCAACCAGTTCGATTGAAATGACTTCCTGGCCTATTCCCGGCATGGACCTCCTCAACACATATTTTAATAAATTCCTCTGTAGCTCGAAGGTCCCAACACGCCTTCTCAGCAGCATCTCGTTCAGATGATGATCGTGGTAGTCTACTACTATCTACGCTTTGAGAAGGGTGTGATAATTGTGATGAATGAATTTGTGAGTTAACATTTGCTTTACGTGACCAAGGCATTTGTGAATCCATAACTACATGTATCAAGTGATCATCGAACAAAGATTAACAGTTGGGGATAAAACATTTCTCTCTAATTTCATATATATATCCAACACAACTTGATACTATAACTAAACAAATTCTAAATGTACCAAAATCATATATTTCTCCTATTTGCTGCATATTCATACAAAGTGACCAAACACACATAAATGGAAAAAGAAGATTCGCTAAGCTTCTATAAAATCAGAATAGGAAAAAAACACATATACCAAATAACAAATAAATATTAAGACCCATTTCAAATTTTGTACAACAAATAAAAATACTCACCACATATAAATCTTGGAGACCCACTTCATAAAGAACAAAAAAAATTAAGAATTACTTGACTCAACTCACCGTGCCTTCAGAGATTAGGATGGGTTTGAAGCTCTTCAAAACCTAACGACCCAGGTTCCAAATTTTGTAAACATATGCTAATTTTGTTGTGTTTTTATGTGAGAAGATGTTTTTTTCACACTCTCACATTTTTTATGGTGAGAGAAATTTTGACGTTTGATCTGAAATGAAGGTAATAATTGAAAAGAAGGTAATAATTGTGAATAAGTTATCAGAAGCTGGGCCGATAATAATTGTGAATAAGTTATCAGAAGTTGGGCCAACCTGCTTTTAAAAAATAGTTTTTCATAACTTTTTGTAGCTGATAAAATTGAAATAAAACACTAAAAAACTAATTTTAAAAAGTAACATAATTGATTAAAAGCTGAAAAAAGTATTTGCAAACACACCCTTACAGTAGTTTTCAGCTTAATTATTTGAGCACGTGCAAAGAGAACAATGGCCTCCAGGCTGTTTAGTGAATATAAAAGATAAAATTTTGTATGAAAATAGTATATAAATAAATTTTAAAGTATTAAATATTTAATCAGTTATTAAAAATTTAGGATGATATTATATTATAATTTTTTATATTCTTAATAAAAATTTTGATATGCGCATCTCAAACGTCATGTTCTTCATCATCTTTTCGTAATAAACCATAACCATTGTCTTTTTGGGAGCCATTAGAAGAGAGAGGGAGAAAGAGCAAGAGAAAGAGTAAAAGAGAATAGGAGAAGGTAATTGACAGAAAAAATATGAAGGTATGAAAGCGTAAAGAGAGAAATGGAAGAGCGCACTCACTTAAAAATGATTTATTTTAAAACGTTTCTGCACAAACTATCACAGCACACTCAACAGGTTTACTGTTGTTTTGAAAAATCAGACGACCTTCGGGTAGTCAGCTGATTTAAAAAAGAGCCAAATTTGAAAAAAGTTTTAAGTGTCTAAACAAGTTTATTCGACCCACCTTCTAGACTTGTTAAAGCCCTTTTCCACAAAACCTGTTTAAGGGACCAACACTCTTCTTGTTGACCCAAATGTATGTGTGCACAGTTAATTTGGATTAGACTCCAGAGGTGGCTACATGTCGTGAGATGAACGACTTGGTCCAATGATTAGAGACTGTGATTGGTGGGAGAGCTATGCCCGGAGGCCACAATTGATGGAGGTTATTCGATCAACATCTAGAGCCTATTAGTTGGCAAGGTGGAGATGTCATTTGGTGGTTGTCTGGATGGTGAGGCTCGAATCCTAGCCCTGCTTGTGGTCGGATGACAAAATGTGGGTAGTGCGAAGTGGTGGTCGGCAGGCTAAAATGTGTGGTCGTATCAGGCAATCGACCATGGAGGTGAGATATCTCACTCAGTGGTTGGTGAAGGGTAGTTGAGCCCGTTGATTGCTCGCAAGAGGTACTTGTGCGTGTGCATCAAAGATTGAGAAACGAAGGTTGGGAATTTTCTATCCAGACACTGGCAATGCTCACCCGAGTCTGGTCATTCTGCTCGATCATCAGCTGATGAGGCATGAGTCAACAAGATAGGTACGTGATTAGAGTTATAGCAAGAAGAGGTTGTTAGTCGCATGTTCCCGCCCTCGAGATTGCTCAATAGTTGAGCCCGTTTATCCTATATCAGTAGGTGCGATGTGCCTGGTGGAATGAACATGCTAGTCGTGGCTGGCATGGATATCGTGATCTCACTGCCGGAAAGTCGAAAGAGGCATTGCATTGGCCGAAGGCCAATTGGTCACTACCCGCTTTTGGTCGCGGTTATTGGCCAATGGCCAGGTGAAGTGTTGGCCATGTTGGTAACTCGGTGGTTGTTTGCCACTGCTGGTCACAGTTGACGAGCTGAGCATGGTAGCTGCAATAGAGGGGAAATTTTTCCGACACAACAAAGGGTAGCCTGCCGAAAGTAGGTGGTGATTGTGCCCGCTTATCGATGGAGTAGCTAAACTCGAACACCCATTGACCTAGCCAAGAGGGGGACACGTGCCATGTCCTGATTGGAGCCATTTGTATGTGTTGATAGGCGAACTCAAGTGAGCTACTCTGGGCGAATTAGCATAATTAAAAGCTCAAGGCTTGATAGCTCGCCACAAGTGGTCACAGCTACATCACAACCCTTTGACCGGTCAACACAATGAAGAGAGAGGAAGCTCGCCTAGCAGCTCACCTATATCTCGCCCAGAGCTAGAGACAAGAGACCAGCCTTACTACAAGCATTGCACCACGGAACAACCCAAGGCAAAGGAGCTCCCCCTTGTCCAGAGTTGAAGTCAGTAGTTACGTAGGTTGCTAATAGTGATGTTGTAGGTAAAAAAACAATGTAATTAGAGCATAATAGTGGGCAAAGAGACAAGTGGTAAGGACACTTATCAGTATATTAAGCTAAGAAAGCTTAAAACATGCCTCTTATGCACATGCAAAACTATAAATAGGGCTCTTGTACTGATTTTCTCTCTCTAAGTTCATTTTATCCAACAAGAGCACTTTTCTCTACTTTCTCTCACTACTATTTCCTTGGATAGACATAATCCTGTTATTGTTTGGAAGAATTTAAAGATAATCAGCCACATAAACAATCATCATTAACAAATTCTTCCAACAGTACGGTATGGATTTAATACAACTTTTAAGGTAAGTGAGTTGCTTCTTTCGATGTGCATAGAGTCATTTTATTAGAGTAGGTTGCAAAGATACTTTTAATGTCAATTGCGCTACTTCTTTGGCGTGACAGAGATGTTTGAGCAGTGCTATTTTATGGTAATTTCCAGCAATGGCTTTGGACTTCAAGTGACACGATCGATATAATGATGGTTAGTTTCTTTTTTCGGTGTTCTAGTGATGACTTCAGTGGTGGTCAGTTCCCCAGTTGATTATTTCAATCGACTCTGGTGAAATGGTTTTCTCTCTTCGATGAGAGGTGAGTTGAGTTACATAGGTGGTGAGTGCTTGTAGCTGGTGCTAATATCAGCTTCAATTGCAACTATTGAGATGGTGGAAAGCTTCAAGCAACAGCAACCCTGGTTTTCTCGGTGGCATAAACAGAGGCTTCCACGAACGGCTTAGTGGATAATGATGCTAAGCAATAGGCACTGCTTTCTTTTACTTTTTTTTTCTTTATGTTTTTTTAATATCGACTTGATGTCTACTTCCATATGATGATGACGATGGATAGAGGTATAGTGACAATAATTTTTATTCCATCATCATTTACCCTTTTTTCTAATATTCGATTTTATCCACTGCGCTTTTAAATCTGCTAACCTTTGATTTTTGTGGGTGATGATGTTTTTCTATTGGTGTTTTATAAACTGCAATTTTTATTTTCTGTAAAACCTATAAAAACAGAGATGTATGACTGTATCTATGAACTATTTTTTGCTTTGGGATTTAGATAATTGGAAACATAAAGCTTGTATAAACTTCGATAAAGATATAACTTAGCTTTCAACTTTTTGTTGCTTTATCTTCTTGATGAACACAGATCTATAAAAATTTAGGGGCGAAGATACCCTCCCTCTAGCGCCATTGTTGTAGTCATTGTAATTGGGTAAATTATATACTTAGAATGTGACTAGTAATGTGGGTGGTCCTCTAATTATAGAGGACCAACCCTAATAACCAAAAAAATAATGTTAAAATACATTATAGTCCTTTATTTTAGTATCTAAGTTACAATCATTAATTTTATAATTAGTACGATGTGTACGTTACAATAAACATCCTTATATTGTTGGATCCACAAATTAAGTGAGAATATGATCTTTTTATAGGTAAATTCAGGCTTCGGTAGACCCCAGTTTAGTGGTAGACAAAGGTGCAAATGACGCTTGATGGTGGTCGAGTGCCGTCAAGCGCCTAACTGGTGCAATTTTTTTCCCTTTTTTAATTTTTTCTAAACATATATTAATAAAATACACATTATATGATAAATTATAAATTTAAAATAGTTAATAACCAAATACATTTTTTACAATGTTACTCCCTCCATCCCATAGAAATTTGCACCCTACGGAATGACATATTTTTTTAAGAAAAATGTGGTTTATAAATAAAGTAGTGGCATATGAATAATTATGTGTATAGTTTTGTGAGTGTGCATACAAATTGATGTTTCTTTTTTTAGTAGTGTGCAAGTTTGTGTGTGACGTCCAAATAAGAAAAGTGAGCAAATTTTCTGCAGGACGGAGGGAGTAATATTTTAACTAAAATCTAAATATTATTCATAATTTTATTAAAACTATATAAAATTAGCTCAATATAATTTCAAAAGTTCAAATGTCAATACTTAAATAATTAAAAATTAAAAATATCAATATTTAAAATTTCAAATAGCAATACTTAAGATTAATATAAGCCCAAAATAAAAATTAGGAATAATTTCAATTAATAATAATAACTAATGTGTATATTATATATTTAATATGTATATATTAAATAAAAAATTATGTAGGCCCGATTAATCGGCGGACTAGCCTATTTAGCTGTGGACTAATAGGGCCGGACCTAAAAAGCTCGAATTTAAATGGGTATGTTCGTCCCAAATGAGTATAATCAGTGTATGGGGGTAGGGAAAATACGCTGATGTCAAATCTTTGTACAAGATCCCTGAAGGAACTCAATCAGCTTAAACTGAGAGTAATCACTAAACTAAAGTCAGAAATACTTTCAGGTCAGAATTCAGATATGCTGAATTCTTGAGTGCTGAGTGAGGCTAAGTTAAGATAACTCACCTATTGACAGCTCAAAAACTTATCAGTTGAATAACTATCTTAACAAGTTTGAGTGCGAAAGTGTAAGCCCTAAACTCTTCTCATTTTAGTTTTCTAAAAGGTTTCGCCTTAAACTTTTCAAAGCTGTTTTTAAAGGGTCGGCACAGAGGTTTAGGTCAGGAAAGATTGAGTCTTTCCTGAGAAAATTAATGCTTAATGCAAATGATATGATAATTTAATAGCAGAAAGCAATAAACATCACATAAGTATTTAACGTGATTCAGAGACTCAAGCTCCTACATCCACGACCCTCACTATATCTCACTGCAGTCAAGTAATCCTCTCTTAGGATACTAACCCCTTGAATTTAACAAGTTTTAGGCCTCTACAACCAGCCTCATCACTCTATCTCACTACCTGTTCTAGATTGTTTTAGAATTTTGAGTTTCAAACTGTGATATTGCCATTACAAAACACAACAAAAACAAAGGCTTTAGACTGTCATTCTAAGCTTAAGTTACTACAATTAAGTGCTTTGAATACAGAAAAGACTCAATTTTATCTAGCACTAGGGAAATTTAAAACTGGTAGAGTGCTTTGAATGCTTATGAACTTTGAGCGCTTGAGAGTCTTAGTTAATTTCAGCTTGGAAATTTTTCATAACCTTATTTGGGTGCAAGACCTTCTATATTTATAGCTAGTCTCTAAAGACTATCAATTGGAGAGATATGTCCAAGACTTGCTATTTTTAGGTAGGCATAGGGTGGGCTAAGAGATTGCAGTTTCTTTTTTCCATGCTTGTTTGGTGAAAAGATCTTCTGGCACCACCTGCCTAAAGACTGCAACCTTTGTAGCTTGTCAGCGGATGTGCATGAGGTGTCCATCTCCTATTGGTTCTTTCCAATGACTTGTGAGACTTGACTTTTATTTCTTGTAGACTTGAAGTGCATCTGAGCATTATGTCTTTGAATGAGCATATTCAATTGTCTTTATGACATTTAATACTAACATTCCCTTTGTCTGTTGTTTCTTAGCATAAATGCTAAGTCTTTCTAAATCAATGGTCTGACTTAATTCAGGTGCCGCTAGTCAGTTATTTCTAATACTCATGAACTAACTCTTCACTGGGTGTCTGTCCCTACGAAGCTTTGAAACAGTCAGTAGACATTATTAGTGGAATTCTCTCAGGAACGTCTTCAGGGTTGGTTTAGGGATCCTGTCTTCAGGTGAGTTCTCCCGCAACTGAATACATGTAAATGAAAAACTTTTAAGTCATATCTAGAATCTAGCTTGACTATTACATTCCTGAGTGTGCTTCAGACAACTCATCTTTTCGGGGGTTTTAGGATCTAATAAAAACAAATATTATCCCAATAAAATTTATGAAAATATAGTCCTAACCTTGTATTTTTCTGAATTAAACAGATCAACTCATTTAGCCCAATCCAAATTATTCTTTTACACAAGTGTCAAAATATGTATATAGAAAACAAATGATGTACAATATACACACACATATATATATATATATATATTAATGGTTTAAATTATTGTGTACAACTTGATGGAATTATTATTTTAACATACACTTAGTTATTAATTACTTAATGGAGAGATCTTGCACTAGCAAGTGCCAAGGAGGATACTGGGCACACACTTAATTATTTTAATATGAGATGCTTTATCTCAAATTAATTACTTACTTAATGGAGGGATCTTGCACTAGCATCGGCGAGGGC
Organism: Prunella vulgaris; assembly: GCA_026898435.1. Classification (NCBI taxonomy): domain Eukaryota; kingdom Viridiplantae; phylum Streptophyta; class Magnoliopsida; order Lamiales; family Lamiaceae; genus Prunella; species Prunella vulgaris. Next base: position 285,525 of record JAPKLY010000201.1, read on the forward strand.
ATTCTTGGCATACACTTAATTATTTTAATCTTTGATGCCTAATTTTAAATTAATTACTTAATGGAGGGTTTATGGAGGGTTCTTGTCTTAGCCTTCTTGCCCTCCTCCTGCACTTTTCCTAGGATGCCCTTTTCCTCTCTCTCTCTCTCTCTGCTCATCATATCTGAGAGACTGAGACGCAGACACGGACTCACGGTCATCCTCAGTCCCACACGCATTAAAATGTATCTGTAAATGCAGGACAGCAATCACGTCCAATGACGACCCGACCCGAATCGCGATCTCGGATCAGAGCCCGCGCTGGCATTCGAACTACCCGCCGCCTTTCCCCCTGTTACCGCCACCCCGACGAACCAATTACCGGAATCTGCGCCTCATGCCTCCGAGAGCGCCTCTCCGGTCTCGACGCTTCTTCCATCCCCAATGTTGGGGCGCCGGAGCTCCGGCGATGCAGGTCAGTGGTTTCAACTTCCAAGTGTGAAGCTTCTTCTAGTGGCCTGAATGAGCCGCGGCGCAAGTCCTGCGACGTCGTCTCTGCTAGGAGCTCCCTATCTACTCTTTTCGATGTGGACGATTTGGAGATTGGATCGGAAAGTGAGGCGAAAGTCGAATCGAAGAATGTAGGGCTTTCGAAGGTCACTTACACTGTGATCGAATCGAAAAAGAAAAATCAGGATAAGATTAGGGTTCTGGGTGATGAATTAGGGGAATTGAATCTGGATTGTGTTGATAGTGATGGAGAAGTTGAGGGAGAAATTAAGCCTATGAAAGAATACATAGATCTCGAATTTGGAAATAAGAATAAAAAATCCAAGGATTTGAGAGACATTGCTGGGAATATCTGGGGTGCAGCATCAGTTTTCAGTAAGAAATTGCGGAAATGGAGGCAAAAGAACAGCAAGGTAAAGGAGAACAAAAGTTGCGACAGAAACAAGCTTGTTATTGGAAATGATGGGAATCTTCAGCTGGCTCAAGATGGCCAAAAATTGGAGCAGAATCACTCTGAGATTGTGGGAAGAAGATCATGTGATATTGAACCAAGGTTTTCCGTTGATGGTGGAAGGATTTCGTTTGAGGAGCCAAGGGCTTCGTGGGATGGATATATGATAGCAAGAACAATTCCGAGGCTAGCTCCTATGTTTTCCGTTGTTGAAAATGGTATTTTGGGGAATGTTAGTAGATATGAGAATCATAGGTTATCGGTTGATGGGCCAATGCATTCAATCATAGAGGATGAGAGTAGCTCAGGGGCTTCCGGTTCTGGTCACTCGAATTCAGATTCCTCGTCTTCCATGAGGCGAAGCAGTTTTGATCGGTCAAGCTCTGTTCGAAGTTTTGGAAAGAAAGTGACGAGTTCTGAGGATCAGGGAGCATCTCTTGCTAATGTGAAGTTGGTGATCACAGAGAAGGAGTTGAAAGATTGGCATTTGAGTTCTAGAAGAGATAATGAACCAGAAATGCTTGGATCCAAATCTAGAAACACTGCTACTGCTGAAGGCGTTGATAGCTTGAACATGCCAACCAAGAAATCCGTTAGATGGAAGAAAGTCTGCAATGTGTTTGGGTTTAAACACAAGAATCGTGAGAATATGTGTGAAACCTTAGGAGGAAATACAAATAGCCCATTTAGCGATGTGATAAGTGAGAGGCAAGGGAAGGAGGGCAGTCGCCTTCTAAGAAATTTAGACGAACAGAAGCTTGCACGGAGCAGCATTGTTGTTGGTTCAAGAAATTTAGGTGATGACATGGGGTCAAATTATCGTAGGAAGAGTGTTGATAATGCAGGTTTATTTGCTTTCAATGGGAGGGAGGAATTTAAGCTGGAAAGAAACAGGAGTGCAAAATATTCTACAGTCGATCTTGAAGATGGTGTAGCACCCTTCTACATGACACCATTGAGGAGCTTGAGGAATAGCAAATCTGGAAAATTCAAACTACAGAATCCAAATTCCATGGCTGGGAATCTTTTGCGATTAAACTGATTGAAGGTAGACAAATTATTCTCAGCAAGGTTATCAATTCGTGAATCCTAGGGATGCTTTCTTTCCTTTTTAATGATGCAAAGTATGTAATACTGTCCACTAACTGCTTGTAAGGCTCTTTGGTATCAACATAGCAGAAGTTTCTTCTTTTTTGTTTAGTCAGTTGATTTTTTATTTTTAAGCAAGATATTGAGGATGACTGATATACCGGAAAAACCTGCTTGTTGGGCTGCATCATACTTTGGTTTTTGTATTCTGGGAATTGTTTTAGCTTCTCTACAGATAGTGGGTCGAGTTTAAGTGTCAGTCCTTGAATTACAGCTTTAGTCCATTGATTTGCTGTAAAACAAAGACACAGATATTTGCTTTTCGTTTTAGGTTATATTCATACTGTTAAGTGGGATTCATTGCTTAGCTGATGATGCACTTGAAGGACACATCACTTTATTTATCAACATCACATGTTTTACAAGTTTGAAGGATTCGATGGTTTTACTACTTCAATCAAGTGTCTGAGCTTATTTCCATCGTGCTTCGAAGGAGACTTGGTTTGGTGTCAGGCAGTTAGGCCTCATGCATTATGCCTTCTCTTATATTTGCTGTTTCTTTTTGCAACATGCCTCGTGCATTTAACTTCTGCTTTCGACTACATCTCGAAGTCCGAATTGTCTATCCGTATTTCTCTGCTTATATTTCGAATTTTGACAATAGGGAAACTTGGTGCAATTTGCCATTTTTTTATCTGTAAAAGAGAGTTGCATCTTCTGCAGTGGAATTAAGATGCTGGAGATAAGCTTGAACAATCTGTGTTGTTCTTATCTGCAGACTGCCCACGTAGTGTTTGTTGTTGTCGATGTCCACACATTCACATGGAAATATTATAGCTGGAGATGGCAGTGTTCAATTATAGCACAAAATTCAGTAAGCCATTATGACAAAATGGATTCTCGTGGGTATAGGTTAAATTAGATTTGTCATAGAAACAAACAGTGTTGGACTTGGACATGGGTGTGGGTGTATTCATGTGATGGATATGATTACACCGTGTATCCTTGTGAGAATGCTTGGTTCTACTCTAGATTTTCTGGAAAGAGATCAATACAGGGAGGATTAAGTTGAAGACTACGGTTTTATAAATTGTAGCCCCTGCCCATTTCTTTTTCCTTCTCTCTGTTGGAATGTAATTTATACTCCCTCGTCCACAATAATTGGTCCTGTTTTTTTTGCACGTGGTTTAATGCAATATGTTGGAAGGTTTTATGGGGCATTGTGAGGTCCGTTTATGAATTTAAAAATTGTAAATACAAAATATGTTTGTACATTTTTCATATACAATTTTTAAATTTCTAAACGGGCCTCACAATATCACATAATATCCTCTAACATATTGCATTAAATCATGTGGAAAAAAAAGGACCAATTATTGTGGAGGAGGGAGTATTAATAATATGTGGTATATATCATTTACTCATTTTTTATGGAGTCTAACATTCTCATGAATTATTTCTAGTTCATAGACTCCATAAAAATGTAGGAAAATTACAAAATACTTTTAAAAAATCACACTAATTACCAATTGATCTTATGAATTTTTTTTTTATTGTTTTTGTTGTGTAAAAGAAATGTAATTATATATGCAAACATTTTGAATTAATATATAAATATAATTATTTTTTTGAACTAATATGTAAATGTCTCAAAAATCATCAGTTGCATATCAAAATTGATTCATATACTTAGAAATGTTAAACGGGCTGATCTTAATCCATTAGGGCTAGCTCTGCAGGACTGCGAGTTAAACGGTCTCGGGCCTTAGCAGTTCGTTCTTAGGGGACCACTAATATTTGTGACCTAATTCTACCCTAGCGGTCCAAGGGTTAAACGGACCACTAATGGCTCGGGGTTAAAAAAAATTAATAAAATTAAATTTTAATATAAAATATAAAATCATAATTATTACAATGCAATACTATTCAAATATTGTTCATAAATTCATTTTCATCTAAACATAATTCATAAAGTTCATACAATAACAATTAATTTGAAATTTAATAAATATTTTCAAACTCTTCAAATTTTAATATTAGATAATTTCTTAAACAATGAAGGCGGTCGGCTTGGGCGATGGAGGAGGCGATGAAGCGCAAGCAAACCCTAATAAAAAAGATCTTAACTTGAATAACTTCTCATTTCTGAATTAACACTTCTCTTCATAAGTTTTAATTAGGATAATAATATATAAAAGTTTAAGGTAATAATAGTTAGGGTGCGACTATTCATACCCCAAATTCCTCTAAACATATTCCAATTATTAAACATACTCCATTTAAAATAAAAAACTAATTTAAAATACTAAACATACCCCATTTATTACTATTATACTCTTTTCCAATTTTGACCTAGTATTTATCTCTCTCAATTCATGTTAATGATCAACAGTGCATCGCCATTTTTAAGAAATGAGAACTAAAACTTTGTCTCGTCATTTTATCTGTTGCAACCGAATAAAATTTTAAAAGAATTCACTAGACGAACGTCATGTCTTCTTCTCCACGCTCCTTCAAATTTCACCAGAACTCTTTTTTTTTTCGCCTGAAAATCACCATTTTCCCCATCCAAAATTCCATAATTTCCAACCTTTCTGTATCGTCGTGGAAAATACGGCGGCCCATCCTCTTCCACGTCACCCATTCCGCGGCGCTCTTCAACAATAGGCATATGCCCTACTAATTATTTATTGTGCATAGTAATATTTCATCACTAAATAATAAAAATATATAATTTAGATTAGTTTGATGTCACTAACAAAGCATAAAAAATGAGATTGAAATGATCGTAGGACTGTAGAATAGTTTCGAAGATGATTGGACTCCATGAATATAGCAGCTAGGACGTGAGAGAGATGAAAAATATGTCAAAAATTAAAAAAAAAAGTTTATATTAATAAAAAAATGGGGTATGTTTAAGTAATTTAAATTAATTTTTCATTTTAAATTATTATATTTAATAATTGAAGTATGTTTAGAGGAATTTGGGGTATGAATAGCCGCACCCTAATAGTTAATTAAATGTTTGTTCACTTTTTTTGCAAGTTACCAAGATCACTTTTTCTTTTTTTCTGAGGAGTTACCAAGATTATTAAATATGTATAGTTTTTCAATTATTTAATTAATTTATCACAATATTGTGTATGCATTATGCATATATATATATATATATTTAATTATTAAATTTATTTACTATAGATGAAATGTATAATATTGTTATATATTGTACTTTTAAAATTTAATCACTAAATTGATTGAGTATGTAGCATTTGTACTATAATTATTATTGATATTTTTCACTTTATTTTTAAAGAGTGTAACGTCACAATTCTCTCCAATTTCTAATATAACTCTTGAAAAGAAAAGTTGAAAAATAAAAGCTAAGATTGTAAGGTCATGGATTGTGTTGCCCAATAACTCCACTATTAGTTTAATTATTAGATAATCAATTTTCATTTGATTTTGTTTAATTTTTTGTATTGATTTGATTAAATATTATACAAATTAAATTTAAAATTAATTAAATAAGTCAAAAACATAACTTATCTCCTAAAAATAGTACTCATTTATAATTGAAATTTATTTTGTAACGAAAAACTTCTGATTTATCATGTTTATAGAATTGAAATTAGGATCAAAATTAAAAGTTCTTTTATAAGATTTAGCTTGTGATATTTGAAGAAAATCAAGAAATATTTGAGGCTTATTTTATTATATTTAAGAATAATAAAAAAAATATGAATTATATTTTATTATTATTATATGAATGTATTAAAAGAAAATAAAAATAATAATATTTTATAAGATTTTATTATGACTAAATCAATAAATCTTGATTTTTTGAATTTAACATATATGTGTAATGATGATTTATATATATATATATATATATATATATATATATATATATATATAAATTATAATGTATCTAATATATATTTATATATATAATTATTCGATAATATAAATCTATTATACATATATAATTTAAGTCTATATTATCCCCACAATATTTAAAATATGATTTTTTTCACATCTACATAAGTATATAAGATTTAAATTATAAAATTTTATTATTATTATTATTATATAAGTATGTTAAAAGAAAATCAAGAACATGTCAAAATATATTATTAAAAAAATCAAGAACACAATATTTGATTATATAAATTACTTAATTATTGAATAGGTATGTTAAAAAAATCAAGAACATATAAAAAAATTATATTATTAAAATAATAAAAAACATAATATTTTATAAGATTTATTTTCTTACGATTTCTTGAATTTAGATATACGTGTATTAATGATTTATATAATTTATAAATTAAGTAATTAAAAAATATGTACGTATGCACATCACATACATAATATTATGTTCAAGAACATCTTTTTTTTTCTAAAATTATAAACAACTTATGGTATAAAATAACTTACGGTATGAATGACGCATACACAATGATGTTAATGCGAACCTGTAACTAAAATTGAACATAAAAAATTAAATAAACAATATCAGAATATTAAGAATATGAAAAAAAGAACATATAAAAGATAAATAAAAAATTCAAAAATCAAATAGATCTGCAATTGTTGCAATTAAATATCACCTCCTAAAGAAATAAAAATTATTTAGCAATAGGAAAAAATATTATTTCACCAAATTAGATATAAAATATGAACCTGCAAAAAAATTGAAAATAAAAAGATAAATAAACAATTTGAATATCAGAATACGATAAATAAGAACATCATACGAGAAATAAAGAAGAAGCAAGAGACGCAAGAAGAAATAATGTTAAAATATGAGAATAATAATGTTTCTAGAGTTTAAATTTTATAGAAGTATAGAAATTAAGATGAACGGTTGAGATTAAAAATTAGATATATAATTTGATATTATGAATATATTTATAAGATTTATAAAAGATATATATATTTATAAAATATTAAAATGTAGGGTCAAGACATCTGAAGTGTACTGTTGAGGATCACTTTATCGGCCTTGTTCATTTATGCCTCTAACACATTTTGCAGTCTATTACTTGTCTCCTAATAAAAGTAAGAGAAAATTGTGTTTGTAGCCTTTTTTAGACATCATATGTCTAGTAGAGTTCCTCTTTTTTTCTAAATAACTCAGAGGGCCATTAGTCTTACTTACTATCCACCATGTTCCCATTTATTATGTCAATACCCCTACATCTAACAGATATCTTTCTGGATCTCCCTTCTTCACGTCCCATCGACGATATGTCAGATTCTGACATCCCTTGCTCTTCCTATGGAGGCGAAATTCATCTTCCACATCGGATTAATAGGCATAGCATAAACCAGGTAGAGTGATCATGATTTTTAAATTCAAATTTCAAATTTCAATTTTGTGTTCCTTCTGGGTTTAAAGATCTTCGTCCTTTTGATTTTCATTTCATATCTTTAATTTTTTCGTAGTCTTCTTCAGTTATACATCAATTAGGTACGAAAAATAAACCAGTGTATACTAACTGTATCTTTTAATACCGAATGCAGAGCACTGAAGATTGATCAGGGCTCGATATTTTTTCAACTTGCTTCCAAAATTGGGGAAATGTGGTTTGGATTAGACCTCTGGCTTGATTTTCATGCAGGTAGTTCTTCATTCGTTGGACGTGTGCCTATAGGAATGGTTGGATACACGCAAAAATCAGAGCTTGTTTCATCAATCCCTCCCGAACTATCTAGATGATCTGCTTGCTGCATTGAATCGCTCCCTGAATCTTCCCCTGATGCAGCTCCACCTTGTTCCTCATTCCAGATATTATCTAGCTTCCATAGTGTCTCCTTCTCCTTTTTTGTTGGCTTCAAAATTAATCTGTGTATATGTTTGCATGTATGCAGAGTAGTTAGATCGTACATAAATAAATTAAATCAATTCATTTTAAGCAATGCACTCAAACGTGTACATGTTAAGCAATGCACTCACATTTTCTCGCTTCATCCTTATGAGGCTCAGCAATATCCTAGGACCTCACTTAATGCAGACAAGTCCCACTTCAATATCCGAGGGAATGCAACACAATATGTTGGAGAAATGTTGGTATGCTCGCACAGCCAAAACTAAACCCACAAAAAATAACTCGTTTTAAGTAATAATTACACTAACCACATCTCCTTACATCAACAACATATATAGAGAATGAGCTTTATTTTACTTACAGGTAGGATCATTATGCATCCAGTAATTTTTAGATTGTGGGTCCCCGTTAATTGTCCACGCAACATACTTACGACCACCTCATTCCATTCATACATTCTGATCTCTTCAACATTCTCTAAATAAATTGTATAGTGCCACGATAAAGATGTGTTCCTGCCAGGTGTAAGCAATGCTGCCATTAGATACAAGTGCATTAGTCTTGCTACATCCTTGTGGCTTCTTTCATCATTATTATGGACAACTGCCTGGAGCTTTGAATAAACACTCCTATTGGTCAGAAGGGTTCCCCCTCTCGCCCCATTCAGCTCCCTTTCAAAGCACCTTACGGCTCATGCTGGCACTATGTACTCCATCATCCTCGGGGGAATCTGCATTGTGCCGCATATCACTCCGAATATAAGCTGCACATCCCTTGTTGTAACCGTCATCCTTTCACCCCCAAGCATAAAGTCACATGTTGGTCGGTCAAACATACTAATTATGTGCTTTATGTCCTCTTCATTCTTGTGCCACATATGCCTATATGCCTCGAATTCTACATTTCTAATTGCATCAAATAGCAACCAAAATGGAGTCTTTTTTATTTCTGCAAGTTGCAAAGTCATTGAACACCAGACTCTGTATTTCCTTTGTTGTTGTCACCAGATTGCTTCTAAAACAATTGCGTCCATCATCTGCCGACGAATTACCTACCCCAGCAACATCACAAACAACAGACACAATTTACCAGTTAATACATTATTCAGTAATATCTATAGTATACACCATACAAAAAATTTCGAACATGCGTGCAGAAATTACGATACGATGTTTGCACCACATTATACCAAAATAATTCTTTGGTCCCCTATCCGTATCACTTGATTATGTAGTAGATGCATACAAAATATCCTGCATGATGCCTCTGGATGTGCCACGCTTATGCTTTTCTCCTTGTACATCACACATACAAACATATCACAAACACTTTAATTCTGTAACAACATACAACAAGACCCACTATTTTATGAGCTCACACACCCATATGTATGTTATTGCACTAAAACTTGCTCACACTACGTTGTATTATACCTTGTATGGCCGGGCCAACCACTGTCTGCTTTGTACTACGTACGTTCCTTACCCGTCTCCTAGGTGGTGACTGGGCATCTACATTTAACAAAATTTTATAATCTATTTTTAGTTCATGATTGCACAAATTGTTTTTACACAATTCGCTAAGCCTACAAGTGTATAGGATCAATGTAGGACGTAAGCTTGACCAAGTAATAAAAATATCGAACCCTAGGGAGGTGTCTCTAGTCCAATGATCTAATCTCAAACATCCACATGTTGCAATGCGAAATATAAAAGATTTCGGGTTTTGGGGTTTTTTAGCTAAAATTAACAAACAAAAATTAAAGCTAGATTTAAACAAGCAACTCAAATAGCATGCAAATTAAAACTAGTTCTAACTTCCAAAGAAGTGCAAGGAGTGGAGGAATGCTTCGGGTAATTTCAATTAAATTTAAATTAACGATCTATTGTATACATGCATCGAAAATCAATTCGTCAAGTGATCGAACTAGGATAATCCCTCATCTAATTGATTAACTCTCGTTATATCAACCTAGTGCCTAAATGTGAGTGTTCTTAACGAATTATCCCCTCTCGGTGTAATGGACGTTCAAACAAAAGCAATTTAAAAGCTCACTCAACCTAATCATTCAATTAATCAAATAAACGCAGCTCTCGCTTCTAGCCCACTCGATTAAAATGCATAACAAAGAAGAACAATCAAATAAAGCACAATTAAATCACTAATTAGAAATTCAATCACCCAACAAATCAAAACTCTAGCACACACACAATAAAATCATCAATCCTCACCCAATATCCATTACCCAAAGCATAAACAATTTAGTCCATGGCTAATTCTAGCAAACCCATAACATCAAATGCAAGATAAAATAAAAACATTCTCAAATACTCAATAAAATTGCAATAGATCATATACTATTAAATCCCAACAATAATAAGAGAGTTAAAAGGATATAAGTCACCTAAAATTTGTGATTACAACTTGAATAATCCAAAATCCTCAATAGCTTGCAAGAAATTAATAAAAATGAAGGACACCTACAACTATGTGAAAGTGTGTGAAAAAAAATCTCCCAATCAGAAAGTGAAGTATGTAATATGTGATGCGTGTGTCCTCCCCCGTAACAATCTGCCCTCCCTTGTATAAGCTTAAATTCCATGGCCCATCAGAAAAGATAAACACTGGCCCAATAATCAGAAAGCCCAAAACAAAATTCTGAGATTTTCAACTTGCACGGTCACGTGCATAATTCTTCAACATCTCTTGATCGAGCAACCTTCTTCAGCACGGCCGTGCATAATTCTTCGAATTTGATTGTTCGAGTTAACACTTGAAGCACGGGTCGAACAGTGAGAAAGGAAAGCACGGGTTGCACCATTAATTGAAAGCGTGTTACCTATTTCACTTCTTCAGATTTTCCAACGTTTTTTCCTTTCTTCTTCAACGATGAGAAGCGGATTCCGGCAACAAACTTCAAAGATGGTGTCGGTCTTCAAGAACAGTTTCCGGCGTCTTGGGCTTTGACGAGCGTCGGCCATAAAACAGGGAGCTTCTCGACTGGTTTTCCGGTGATTGAAATGGACGGCTTTGGACATTTCCGGCGCAGAGCTGTTGTGCCTCTACTCCGACGAGATGGGCTTTGCTTCCGGCGAACGAAGGCCCTGTTTTCCTGCGATGGGGTCGAACGGGCTGGGAGCAGGGGAGACGCGGTGGGGACTGGTTTTTCCGATGAGAAGCTGTTTCCGGCTGTGAGAGAGCAGATTCTGGTGACGACGAGGCTCTGCTATTCCGGCAAAGATTGAAACAGGGGCTGGGCGCATTTTTGGCAGCAGTGCCGAATTCCGGCAACGAAAAACTCTGCATTTCCAGGTGGGTGTCGCCGTGAACATTTTTCCGGCGTGTGGAGCTTTGGTTGCTGCGAGGGACAAGTGTTTTCAGAGGTTGTAGATTAATGAAGATTCCCGTGAGTTATTTTCAGAGGATAGTGAAGAAGGTGGTTTGAGTGAAGCACATGAAGCCACGTTTCCTTGTTTGACAGCTTTTAAGGATTAACTTTGGACTTGGTCAAAGACTTTACAAGCATTTCAATTAAATCCTGCACAATTTAATTGCCAAATACCAAATTCATATAAATGGGTTTACAATTTGGGCTTTCAATTCAAGCACTTGGACAAATTAATTAATGGGTGCGACTATTCATACCCCAAATTCCTCTAAATATACCCTAATTATTAAATATATTCAATTTAAAATAAAAATTAATTTAAATTACTAAACATACCCCATTTTTTTGATCTATTTTTCTTCTCTCAATTCATGTTAATGATCCACAGTGCGTCGCCATTTTTTAAGAAATGAGAACTAAAACTTTGCGTCGTCATTTTATCTGTTGCAACCACTAGACGAACGCCATGTCTTCTTCTCCATGCTCCTTCAGATTTCCAACCTTTCTATATCATCATGGAAAATATAATTTAAATTAGTTTGATGTCACTAACAAAACATAAAAAATGAGATTAAATTGATCGTAGAACAGTAGAATAGTTTCAAAGATGATTGGACTCCATGAATATAGCAGTTAGGACGTGGGAGAGATGAAGACTAGGTCAAAATTTTTAAAAAAAATTAATAAAAAATGGGGTATGTTTAGTAATTTAAATTAATTTTTTATTTTAAATTAAATATATTTAATAATTGGGGTATGTTCAGAGGAATTTGGGGTATGAATAGTCGCACCCTTAATTAATCACATCTTGGGTTAAAATTAAATGAGCATTCATATTTTAATTGAACCAAAATAACAATTTCACAAATTAATTTAAGAATTTCTCTCAAATTTCCTACAAAATTATAACACAAATGATATTGCACAATTAATCTCAAATGATCAATTTAGTGTAGAAAAATACAAGAAATCCTATCAAATTGAGCAATTAATACAAAAGAATTTCAAGCAAATTTCACACTAATCAGTTCACTTCCTCCTTTCAAACAATGATTCACATCGAAGAGTCGAATGAATGATAAACCTGTTTCCGGTTTAGCACTGTAAATACTACATGCCATTCTGCCTCCCTCACTCATTTCTAAGTACACATCAGTAGACAGATCGTGCATGCTATTGTCACCACTACCTAATATTTTTACACATTTTACATATCACAATTATCGTATTAACTGAAATATAACTCACAATGGTGCACAACACACCATTCTCATCATGACAGTACGCACATAAAAATACAAATATACACAATACAACCCTACGGTACACTCTCGTAGGCAATGGTACAATTCCCATCAGTACACATCTACTGCTCATCGTCTTCTTCACTCCAACCCGCAAATCCCCAACTTACTTCACAATACGATTCTAACACAGAAAACCAAATACTTAAACATACTTACCTCTCTGCCGCGTGTACTTCCTCCGGTCATCTTCCACCCTTACACCATCTCTTTTCCCCGTTCTTATTGTCATACCTTTCCTCTTACTCATTTCTGTCAAACACATAGGAAGTACATTACATCATACGAGTATTCTTATGAAAACCTACAATATTCACCATTATGTATCTATAAACACCTACATTATAAAGTATAAACATTCTCCATTTATACCCAATTTTTACACTTTTAAAACCCTAGATTCAAAATATTATCACAAAAACCACCCATAACCGTAAGATTCTCCTACCTTCTTGACATCGCCCCGTGTACCATGTCGAAATTATTCATACCTGCTAGTTTGATGATCCTCCGAAACCGACTTCTTCTTTCCTCTTCCTCTTTCAAACTTTTGTGGAAACTCTGATTTTGGAAGTTTTTTTTTTGATAATTACAATAAATGAACCATGGCTTCTTCTCTCCCTAGAACGTCACATCAAATGTCCCATTAGTAATATCAGATGAACAATTATTAACTTTTTGCCTCCAAAAAAGGTGCCTGCAATTGTCCTATCCCTATTCAGTCATATCATACACTATTCCATATTTTATCATACTTTTTGCTCCTACTTATGTTTCTAAAAAAGGGAAGGTTCCTAATGTAATACAGTATTCTAATTAAGCTTTTAATGTCAGCGACCCTAAATAAAATAAAGCATATTGTAATGCATGAATGACTTTAATCAACTTGGGTTTCAATTTTTTATTGATATAAATTTTATGTAAAAATGCATGATATGTTTAATGTGAAACTGTTATAAAACATTAAATATTTGATTAAGAGTATAAAAGTTTTGAGTTAAAGAAATCAACAACAATTAAAATATGTTATCATTGATCCGAATTTGGTACTCCTGAATTTTTTTTGATACTCTTAATAAAATATATAATACTTTAAAACAATTTTATTATAAATTTATCATAAATAATTTTCATACAAAATTAATTAATTTATGGTGTATCTGATATTCTTTGCAATTCAATTCACCGTACAATACTTATCATTATGCAAGACATGGACAATCTTAAATACATGAAGTAAAGGAAATTGAGAAAGATAACTTAATAATTGAATAAGAGAGAAAAAAAATTAAAATATTATGGGTAGTATATGCATTTCATTTGAGATTAATTTTTACAATATATTTCTGGAGTGTTTAAAACAAATCAATTAACCAATTTTTTTTTTTAATTGGAGACCCCTTAACTAGAGTTGTAAACGAATCGAATATCATAATTTTGTATTTGTATTTGAATAATAATCGAATCGAATATTTGTAAACGAATTCGAATCGAATCGAATCGAATATTTGTAAACGAATTCGAATAGAATATTTGTAAACAAATTCGAATCGAATTCGAATATCATAATTCGAATATGAATACCTAATCGAACCAAAAGTATTTGGTTCATTTACAAATCTTGAGTGAGTGTTAAGAATATAGGTGTATGCATATAGTATCTAAATTATTATCTAATGAACATGCATCTTTAAAATAATAGTAATTATAATAGTCATAAATTTCTAATGGTCTATAATAGTAAAATAATATTAATAATAACAATAATTATAGTAACTATTATCATAATAATATTTATAAAAAAATATTTAATTGAATATTTTTTAATATCAAATCGAACATCATAATTTTGCATTCGTATTTGAATAATAATCGAATCGAATATTTGTAATCAATTTCGAATCATAAAATTTCGAATACGAATATTAAAATTCGAATACAAATACTAAATTGAATCAAAATTATTTGATTCGATTATAAGCCGTTCAACTAACCAAAATTAGAATATCAAAAGAGGTAAACGAAGAGATGAGCATAGGGTTTATTCCTCTCTCTCTCCTAAACTCTCTTCAATAGTTGATTCTCCTCCAATTTATTGGAAAGATTTCCTGCTATGATTTGACGATTTGGGATTAAAAGACCTCCACGTCCAATAGTGTAATTTTGATCGCACGTAGGTAAAATCTGTCCGCTTTCTCACCATATTTGAGCGTATTTTCTCTGCTATTAGGGTTGTAATGAGAATCACAATGCGTTTTACTAGGTTAATATTATACAGCAAAGTGGAGTTGAAGATGGCGCCAAGAGGCGCATGCACAGAAGGACGGACAGAACTTCATTTTTTCAAAATCGTGTTCGACGACGACGGCAGTAAAGCTATGGTACTAAAAAGTTCTCTTTTTGCCTTTTGGTTTCTTTCGTGCTATTTTCAATTGTTTATTGGGGCCATATTGCATTGTTACTCTCCACTGTGCTTAAATATGTTATGTGTGGAACATAGGGGTATTATTTTTTTTTATAGGTAAATATTAGTTATTAGTAGTTACAACACTCCAAGCCAACCTTATATTTCCCCCAATATCTCCAAGCAACCTTATACTCCCTTGATTCGCTTCTAAAGAGAATCGAACCCAGACCACTCACTCAAGTGCGGAGCCGGTGGCTAGGTGAGCTAACCCTGGTTACATAAGGGTATTATTATAATCACAGCACAGGCCCTTTTAGCAGTTTATGTTTTTAAGATTTTAATATATGTAAAAATCAATCACATGTTTACCGAGTAGTTAATAAGTATTACTGTTAGCATAAGTAGGTTGCAGAAAGCTTTTGAGGAAACAATAGTTCAGGTTAAGTATTAGTTTGTGAATTGATGCTCTTAATCTTTTAATTTTTGACATTGATTACTTTTGGACTTGCCTTTTGTGAGCGAAGTTCTTGTATGCATATTCTGAGGTTTTCTTTTAAAGGTTACGCTTTTTTGTCGAAAATAAACATTTCCTATGAAATCTATAATTCTGTTGCAGCGCTTGCCTCCTTCGGTTGCTCAAGAACTGCAGCACTTAGCTGGTCGAGAAACTGAAATTGAAGATACGTGTGGAACTCGGTGGACAGTAACTGTGTCACAAGTTAAGGATTCCCTTGCATTTCAAAGGGGTTGGCGAAAGTTTTTTTCAGACCATCGACTGAAAATAGGAGAAATTTTAGTATTTAAGTACATAATGGGAAGCCATTTTGTTGTTCGAATATTTGGACATAGTGCCCGTGATAGAGTAAATTTTAATGATGAAATGTCTCGACCGAACAAAAGGGTTAGGAGAAACCAAGGGCCAGACAAAAGGGTTTGGAGAAACCAAGGGCCAGCTATTGAAGAAGAACCATTTCAGACAACTAATATCAATTCCGGGGATATACCTGTCTCATATGATCGAGTTGCATCTATGGTTGGAAGAAATCAAGTGCCGATGGACATGGAGGTCATGATGAAGGAAGATGAGCTCTATAAAGGAGAAGATAGGTCCATTTGGGATGACTTATCAATATTTGAGCCAAAGGATGCAAACATGAACGATGCATGCATGTTATTTCCACCTTCTTCAAACGAATCTCAAAATGTCTCAAAATCCTATATTGGATTTTCAGAACCAGCCAACTCCATTGGGGATGATGTTCAAATAGATGAGGTATATGCATGTCAGGCTGCAGGCCATTCTGATGAGAGTCTCACTGATAAGTTAGAGAAACCTTTGAATACAGAAGTATCCCCTTCGCCCAAAGATAATGTGGATAAGACTAAAAAGTCGGAACATGATGCTGACGTAGATGTGATCCTGTCAAATCAGAATGAAGGTCGTTCATATGACATTTTGACTGAAAAGTTCAAGAAAGCTGTTGAGACAAAATCAGGCCCCGTTCATCATGAAATTACAAAGCAGGTCACAGAAAAGGATTGTGACACTCAATCAGCTGCAATCCATTCAAGTCAGACTGATATCAAGCACATCAAGAAACTTTCTGAAAGCAGTAGCCTGAGGAAGGGAATATCTGATGTTTCCAATGTCCAAAGTGGTATCTTCCAATTTTTTTTGCTATACTACAGATAACTAGTGTGAGATCAAGTTATTTTTCAAATCTGATGCATTACACATATTTCAGAATTATATAGTGTCTCCTTTTATAGGCACTAGTAAGATGGTATATGAGGGCAAAAGCTGGTCCCATCAATTTTCATTCTTCAGTCCAGTTGCAAAAGATCCATCTGGTTTGTATACCTTTCTATATCATCCAGTGTGCTTACTAGACCATTGAAGTTTCATTTCATCATCTGGAGTTTCAACTTTTGTAAACAGGAAAATTTGCTATTAAAACAGAAATTATAGAGTTAGAAGATGAAGCCGGTTGTTTTCCTCAAGCATCTGGCGGTACGCTCTTTTTTTGGTTCTCATCATTTTGAAATTTGAACTAAATTAAGTTTTTCTCCTCGTGTGTTTGCAATTATGTTTTGTGTATGCTCTGCAGGAAAGGAGCCAAGTATGGTAGACAACATTGAGCAGAAAACAGTAAAAGTCGAACCTCAGTTTTATGATGAAAAGACTGCTTTTGATCCCTTTCTAGCAGAAGTAAAAAGCAAATTGTACCTGGTATTCTATTTCACTTATTATTATTGATTAAATCTTTTTCCTGCATTGCCTCTTCATGATTTTGATTCTATGTGCTTGTTGCCTGTGAGACTTTGCTTAACTTTGGGACAACATTATAAATCTGTGGAGGTTTTTTGGAAAATATGATTGAAAAATATGACTTTTTAGCATAGTTTAAAAGACATATATTCTCTCTCGTGGAGAGGTTTATCAACAGGGGTTTGATTTTATATATTTACTGTGAAGTTCTTTGAACTCCATCTGACTCCCTTAATTTGTGTTGTCATCCTACTTTCGACTGCTTATAAATCTTGTGATGAAATATGTCAAGAGTTGGTACTTTCAACCTCAAAACCATTGTACCGTGAAAGGGTATTTATTAATCACAGAAAGATTTTTCCTTAGTTAAAAAAAAAACCTTCAGATTTGTTTAAATATAAAATTTTGGAGATGTATTGATTTTTCTAAGACTTTTAAGGTGAGCCGATACTGTTGAATTAAGTTAATAATGTAAATGAGCAGTCTGATTTTTGCCCCTGCGTCCCAAATAATGAGTCTACATAACTCAGCTTTAACTTTTTAATGATGAGAATTGTGGCATGGGTTTTTTGTTTGACATGCACTGTTAATTTATTTGTATAACTTAAAATGTTAGTATAACTTTTAAACTTAAATATGTTATAGGAACTACTACTATTTGGTATGTCCTTTGTCCTAACCATAAAGTGATAACAACACCTTTGGGACACGAAAGTATAACCAAATATTATTATTGTTGAAAAATTAAACAATCATATCCACTGTTAAGAGTTGATTTGGCCAACCTGAACCTTGTATATAACATAATCCATTGTGCAATGCAAGTATGTGTTAATTAAGAATTCAACACTATCTTCTTTGTGAAGTAGAAAAAAATTTGATAAACTATTTTCGTATTATTCAATATGCTGATTGTGCGTGAAACAACTATTTCTTGAGTTTACCGTAAGTTTATAACTGACAGAGCAATTATCATTTTACTTCTTATAAAAGACAGATGCTGGCCTTGAACATTAGGTGTATAAGTATATTGATTCTACCATCACATTCGAAATGAAATGCTTAGTGCCTGTTTTGAAACACTTAAAACAGCTTCTAGAATAGCTTTTTTTTTAAAGCTATCTCTCACAGTTTTTGAAAAAAAGCTATTCTAGAGTTGTTTTGTAGAGTTTCAAAAAAAAGTACTTAATCTATTATTCTTTTAAATTTATATGCAGGAAACATAAAATTGTTTTAATATAAATTCTAAATATGTATGTATATATAATTATATATATATATCTTTTGCTACCATATATATACATGTATATACAAATATCATTATACAAGCACAGTGCATTCCAAAAAAATTGTCTTTCAAGTACCTATTAGATTTGAGGAGGGTGTACTGTTTCCAACAAATGGAAACATTTAGGCTAAACTTTTACTCGACGCTGCTTGAGTTTCACATTTGTGTATGACCAATCTTTAGGATCAATATAATTTTTGGTCCTTGAAGTTTACTTTTTTCCAAGTTTTGTCAAATTGTGAACTGAAAGCACACTTACAGTCCCACTATTAGTTGAACGTCTGTTGATTAACATAAAAACTATCCAGGGGAATGCTAAATATAATTATTTTAAAATTTTGAACTTAAATAAAATTCAACAAACTTTTAAATATTACATTTAGGACCCCCAAATAGTTGATTGTGTCATTCCAATGAAGGTCAACTAAGAGTAGGACCAATGTGAAAGTAATAATGTACTTGTAGAACCAAATTTGAGAGTGAGTGAAAGAGGGAGGCCAAAAAATAAATTAATAAACCTTACGGACAAAATTTTATTATTCCACCTCTTTATTCTGTGGTTACTGGTTGTTCAAGAAGCAGTTATTACTTCTATTACCATTTTAATTAAATAGGTAAGCATATTAAGGAATTATTGTTTTCTTTTTCTGTCAATTAACCTCTTAACTCTTATATACCTGCATATTGTATTCACTCTTCTCGTTGCGCATGTGTAGGTGTTGCCCGAAGAAATTACATCCTTTTTTGGGAAAGAAAAAATGAAAAGTGGAAAGATTGTTTATCTGAGGGACTCAAAAGAAAGGATATGGCCACTTTACTACCCGAACAAACCTGGTGTCATAGCATTGTGTCTCAACTGGACCAACTTTTGCCACGAAAACAACATCGAGCCAGGAGACAAATGTCGGTTTCAATTTGAAAACGTGGTGCCCTGCATTGTACGTGTCGACGTTATTCCCGTGTGATTACTTGTGTTTTTATTCAGAATGCCAGATGATATTATGCAGATTTCTGTAGGATTTCTTTTATTTTTAGGGCCACCATGTAAGGGACTTTTGAAGCAGTTGACAATTTCTTACCATAACTATGAAGTATTTTGATTTTGTAAGAAAATTGGTCATGAACGCTCAATTTCAAGTCAAATGTCATGTGCCCACAACACGTGATATGTGAAATTGGGCAGCTGCTTGTTTGTCCGCAAAATCATTACAATAATAATATACTATCTCCGTCCACGAAAAATATGCTCAGATATTTGAACGTGGTTTAATGTAATATGCTGGAGCTATTACGGGATGTTGTGAGGTCCAATATAAAATGTATTTTTCAAAGATATTCTCTTTATTCATATTGGACCTCAAAATATCCCGTAATACTTTTCGGCATATTGCATTAAATCACGTGTAAATATCTGAGCGTATTTTTTGTGGACGGATGGGTATTTAGATTTTAAAATATTAATAAAAAATTGGGACGCTTACCAATTAGGCCAAATTAACATCTAATACTACAGACAGAGACCTTATAATACAAATATTGCCACGAGAGCCAAAATATAACTTTATGCAATATGTATGCTTCATTTATTGTGATTTGACAACACATGCTGGGGGAATTATTAGACAGCCACCCCTATTCCATGTGTCGGTAGAGTACACATCCTTTTAGACATACTTTTGGCAAGGAATGAACATTGATTTGACAGCTTCGGACTAAAAAAAGGGATAATACCACAACTATTCACAGGGTTTTGTTCATTCATGGAATGTTGTGCCTATACAGAAGTAGAGAAAGAGGAGGAAATATTGTGAGGTGAAAGGAAGACGCGAATAAGAGTAGATTTCCGTTCAAGAGAAGGTGTTTTTTCATTATATTATAAGTTTGTTTGATTATATTTTCTTTTCGGATAGATAAGACAAAGATCCATCCAGCAGATCGTTTGGGGAAAAAATCTAGGGTTAGCCTATTACGAATTTTCATTGTGTATGGGCACGACCATGGTCGATTCTTTCTGTATTTCTACAAATGTGTGTGTTCCACCATTAATTTCTGAATTACTCATGTCCAGATACCAGGAAATGTCAA
This sequence comes from Prunella vulgaris, assembly GCA_026898435.1. Classification (NCBI taxonomy): domain Eukaryota; kingdom Viridiplantae; phylum Streptophyta; class Magnoliopsida; order Lamiales; family Lamiaceae; genus Prunella; species Prunella vulgaris. Next base: position 306,126 of record JAPKLY010000201.1, read on the forward strand.
GGAGAAGAGCCTCTACGATGCGTTTTGAGGAAAGGAGCAAACAAGTTGTTGATGATCGAAAGAGTAGGTACACAAGACGGAGAGGTATGTTTTGATTTTTTGCTTAGATTATACAAATATGTGCATGGTGTGCTGTAAAAAAAGGGAACCAGTAGTTGGGGTTTCAGGGGGGGCCTAGGTACAGGGGCCCAGGACGGTCCTATTTAAAATGGTATTGCGATGCAGTGGTAGTGTGCAACGCAGTGTACTATGAAAAAATGTGTGTACCAATGCATGTAGACGTGTACTTTGTGGTATGTGATGAACAATTTGGCTGTAAGATAAACAATGTCTCGTATTTTAATGAAATTTAATGTAAAATGATGCAGGTAGGAATGCTGGTGGTATCAAAAGTTCAACCCCAGAGACAGGTTACATAATGAATTTGTCCTCTTGCATAATGTATTTATGTGTGTATGACGAACGTAATCAAAAGATAATTGATAATCTTCCTGTTTGTTGACAGATGCAGTGTCTCCCCCCAGGATGAGGCCTAGAGCAGATATGCAAAGAAGGAATAAGGCAACTGGATGCCGTGGTAGAGGTACAATGATGTGTTTTATATTCAATGTCAGTTTGGAGTTTTGAGATTACATTAGTTCCCTCATTTTTGGTTGACATTGATGTATGTTCTGTGAAATGTGGCATTAGATTGTTATACATCTGTGTATAAGATATGACATACTTAAGAGTAATGTAGTATTAATGATTAGATTTATTGTTTGATAAGGTTCGGAACCGGGTACATCGAGGGGAATGCTAGAGGACATCTTACAGGAATCAACAACAGATTCGAGCGGCAACGAGAGAGGACCTAAGAACTGTTTTGGTATGAATTTCAAGATTCCTCAAGAGATGGATGGTTGGGATGTGGCACTGTAGATTTCTTAGTTTTGTTATCAAATGTCAATTTGATGCAGGGAAAAAAGCAGTGGATGACAAACGTAATTGTTTTAGGAGCAATCTAGTGACAGCGACAAGGGAAATCCAAATGTTGACATTCAATGATGCACAACTTCATGAAATTAGGAAGACACCATTCTGGCTTCTTTTCGATGCAATTAGACATGCTGATTATGATCGGTACCGATTGATGTGGCACAAAAACGAGGATGATGTTAAGCACATAATGAGCACATTTAACCAACCCACTGGTGAATTTATGATTGGTGGAGAGAGTATGCGAGTTACATCAAGAGATGTACAGCTGATATTCGGTGTGATATGTGGCACAACTCATATACCTCTAAGATTAACAGATTATGAGTTGCCAGCTTGGGTTGATAGGTGTTTCGGGGTTGAGTTGAATCAAGGCAAAGGTGCTAAGCTTATGAAGAAAAAGAGTCTATATTCCAAACTTCAGACAGTTATGGAGCAGAATGATGTTAGAAGCTATGGGGATGTGGCCAGGTTGCTTCATCTGTATATGATGGCAGTCCTACTAATTCCAGGCAGGAATACATCGGTGCCATGGCATTATACTATTTTCCTGGATAAACTTGAAGAAATAAGGATGTATGACTGGAATGAGGTTGTTGTAGCTGTTTTGCTCGGTCAACTTTCCATGAGCAAGAATCTAAAAATTGCAGGTTGTGCGGTGCTACTTCCTGTAAATCTAGTACCTAACAAAAGATATGCCTCATGAATGCTACAAACTTAATTGATTTGTGTTTAATGTCTGACATATGAACATATTTGTATCTGTAGTTTTGGCTTTGCGAGCATACATAACTCATGGGTCCTACGTACAGTGGTGCATTCCCCCGCATGTTAAAGTGGGATTTGACTGAATTAAGCAAAGTACTGTCTGGAGTGAGACTACATAGACTCCAACCAGCTGATGTAAGTGACTATGGCCTTTATATGGTGTGTTTGATATCTTGATATATGAAAGCAATTTCTAATTTTGATTTGTTTTTATAGATACACAGATTGATATTGAAACCAACCGCAGCCGAGAAGGAGATGTTAAGAAATTTGGCAAGAAAATGGGAGGAAGGAAATGGTGGCGTAACCTCTGACGGTGAGACAGATGATGAATCGGAACAGCCAGGACATGAAGCAGTAAGGTCTGAAGAAAACATCAACACAGACTCTGATTTCTGTGTGTATCCTACTATTCCAATAGGTACACGCTCACCCGCTGAAGGTTTGGATGATCAAAGTGCGGGATTGAACAATACGACAGTGGTGGGGGGTCAGAGCAGGAGTAGAGGAGATAGCAGGTCCAAGCAAAGTAGTGATGTGATGCACATATGTGTTAGGGGGGTGCAGGCAACCATTTTTGGGAGTATGATGGAGAGTGATCCAGGAAGTTCGAAAACAGTGGAGGAGATATTGCAGGGGACAACTGCAAATGTAAATGTAATGAGCAGACCAAACGAGAACCTTAACAAAAAAGCCGGAGCCGTCTGTGTAGGGGTAAGCTGTCATATGGACACAACAGACAAAGATGGAGACATTGCTGTTGATGAAGTTGTGTGCAAACTTAGGGATGAAAATGAAAAACTTGTTGAGGAAGCTGCACATCTAAGAACATTGGTGCATGAGAAGGACGTACGGATAGATGGTATAACAAAACAGATATCAGGCAATGCGATGGATGTGCGTGTGACCGAGCTTGAGAATTGCAAGCATAAACTGGAAGATGAATTAACTAAATTGAAGATATACGTACAAGAGAAGAAAGGCTGGATAAGTACTGTAACCAAAAAGTTTAAGGAACGTATTTTGATTAAAGACAAAGAAGTGGTGCATCTGAAGGGGGAGGTTGCAAAACTTGTAGATCAGCTGAATGAGAGTCAGAGGCAGCTGAATTCTTTGTTTAATCCAACTACGACCCAGGTCCTTGAAGATGAGCGAGTGATCAATCAGCTGGACACGTTAGCCGAACTCTCAATCACAAAAAAGGAGAAAGCAAAGTTGCAAAGTGAAAATGAAAGTCTGACTGATTTGATAAGGACATTTGAGCTGGTAGACAGGGCTGGTGAAAGTAGTGAAAAGAGTCAATCACCTAAGAATAAGAAGAAGCGATCAAAGAGAGTATTTGACCCCAGCACTATCACGAGAAGCGTGAAAGCCAGAATAAGAGGTTATGACAGGAGGGCATTAGAGAGATCTCCACAGATGAACACAGCAGAGATGGTGACAATACACGAAGGACAGGGAAGGCAGAAGAAGATGAGTTGGGACATTTCGTACAACGCAGTGAGGAAGACATCGAAAGATATTAAGGCAACCATAGAGGAATGCTGGGAAAACGGTGGTGAAGGGTAAGAATTCTTGTGTAATTGGAGTTTTAATATGAATTTCATCTACCTGTACTTATGTGTGTCTGGCCCCAATTTATTATTCCTGCAGATTCATAGCTTGGGGCACACAGGAAGGAATGGCCATTGTATATATGAAGGATATCATAGCAATTCTGCATCACGAAAGGTTGTCTACTGGGGTAAGTGATTTTATTTTTGAAATTGGGTTCTACTCCCTAGTTATTTGTGGATAAAAAATAACTATCCTGACTGTTAATAGGTGATAGATTCATGGGCTGCATTGTTGCAACAGAAGTACGTAAACCAGCAAATTGGCGGACGTGTCATAATTTTCTCATCATCTTGTTGGGTAATTGTTGCAGTATATCTTTTTGGTTGTGTAATTACTTTGTGGGGGTCCATGTTGAATATCTTTATATATGAACCATGAAATGCCTGTTAATGTAATTATTCAAGTGCAAATAAATGCTTGTAAAATGTGGCGGTATTATCGTGGTACAAGAACTTGTTGCAACACACAACAGTAGGCGAAGTCAAAGTTTGGTTAAGCTGGTGGATAAGCGGCTGGAAACTGTCGGTACGACTGACACATTGTTGTTCCCTTTGCTAACGCGGGATATTGAGAAAGCGGCTGCAACAATGGGAGACCACTGGACTCTTCTGAAACTGGATATAAACACATGCACATGGAGTTTCTTTAACTCAATGATGCCTCGTTATAGGAATACAAGGGATCTGCATCTAGAGAGAGCCAAGATTCTGGTAAGAAGCTTTCTCTGATAGAGTGTAGTTTAATATGACAGTGGAAGCTGAAAAGTAATTTATATAATGTTTTCCCAGATTGAGTACGTTGTGCAGCGCGTGGCATCCATTACCAAGGAATCACCGGCAAAGGAAAAGATGTTGTACAACAGCAATGCATTGCCAGTCGTTGTCCCCTGCTTACAGCAGGATCCGGAAAGTTTAGACTGTGGGGTAGTTGTATGTTTTAATATGGAGTCAGAGATGAGACAGAAACAAACAAGTAAGAAAAATTTCACGAAGAACGCATCTGGCGACTATCGAAAGCGAATGGTGGAATGGTTTATTGATCCGGAGAGCATTGAGTTGTGAAGTGTGAAGAACCTCGATGTATGTATGCAGTTTCTGTATTTGAGGGGTTATTTTGACTTATTGGAATCTGTTTAATGTACTTTATATCTGTTGGTAGGATTGTGGACGTGTGATATGAACACATATGTGGCATGATTGTCCCTTTTTTTTTGCTGGAAATGTATGGGGGGAATGGGTAAGGGCATCCACTTGTAGTGTGGACTTATGATGATATGTGTGGACGTATTATGGTATTCGTGGACTGATCTAATTATGTGTGGACTTATGTAATTATGTGTGGACTTATGTAATTATGTGTGGACTTATGTAATTATGTGTGGACTTATCTACGTATGAGTGGACTTATATTGGTGGACTTATCTACTTTTGTGTGGACTTATGTAATTGTGTGTGGACTTTTGATATTATAAGTGTACTTTTTATTTTAGTTGCCGTACTGGGATTGTGACTTTTGAAGTGTGGTGGTGAATTTGTTAACCCTAACTATAAGTACAAAGTGCATAAGAAAAGGGTCTATATGTATATGTGCACATTATTCTTGTGTACAATTGGGCATTTTCACGCATGTGATTTAAATTAAATGACTCAAATGACATATATCAAGTATATGTGCACATTACCCCTAACTATAAGTACAAAGTGCATAAGAAAAGGGTGTATATGTATATGTGCACATTATTCTTGTGTACAATTGGGCATTTTCACGCATGTAATTTAAATTAAATGACTCAAATGACATATATCAAGTTGCGAATTCCTACAAGTGATTTTGCAATGAGGTTGATGTACAGGTAAACTATAAGTACAAAGTGCATAATAAGAGTACACGGGTGTGATGACCCCTGGTCAACTGTGTACTTTAATTAATTTTTGTACTTTAATAGTTGACCAAGTAAAAGTTTGTGTAATGGGTCTGTATGTATATGTGAATAGTGTTCTTGGGTACGTTTAAACTATAAGTACAAGGTGCATCATAAGAGTACACCGGTGGGATGACTCCATGCAACTGTGTGCTTTAATTAATTTATGTACTCTAGCTGAATTGGATTAACGTAAACAAAATAGTTGACCAAGTAAAAGTTTGCGTAATGTGTCTATATGTATATGTGAACAGTGTTCTTGTGAACAAGTGGACATTTTCACGCATGTGATTTAAATTAAATGACTTAAATGCCATATATCAAGTTGCGAATTCCTACAAGTGATTTTGCAATGAGGTTGATGTATATGTAAACAATGGACGGGCTTATTTACCTATAGGGGGTGTAATGGGTCTACATGTATATGTGCACAGTGTGCTTGTGTACAAGTGGGCATTTTCACGCATGTGATTTAAATTAAATGACTCAAACGATATATATCAAGCTGCGAATTCCTACAAGTTATTTTGCAATGAGGTTGATGTATAGGATGGCTATGGACGGGCTTATTTATAACCATGGGGACCAGCGTGTCTCTGTAAAAAAGTTGGTTAATTGAGATGTGTTAAACTGTAGTGATAAGATGTATGAAGATAGGTAAAATATGAAAGAAATATTAATTGGTAAGTGAAGTGCTATAGGGTTGATGTAAAGAAAAAATGTTAAGTAGAAAATATTTTTTTCCCAGAAAAGTACGAGCGGGTATTTGTTGTAAGTCTTTACGAATGCGATTAAAACTTGATCGTTGTTGAAGGTATAAATACAAGTCTACGGGTGTGGATGTCAAAAATGTTATGCTAATATTGATGTGAATATCACCCAGGTAGAAGACATTTATTAACACGAACAGATGAGTGTGACGAATTAATTAGCAATACCATAACATTTAATAAACCTGACCATATGCAACTGGGAATGTAGTAAATGCAGCCCGTTAATATGAATGCTGGAGGTATTTATATTAAAATGCCACATGTTGGAAAAAGAGCATGTAGATATATAGTAGGGCCATCTGCTAAATTTTGTGCAACAATACATCCCACAAAATCGTTCAAAAGAACAAACACAAAATGACTAATCAATAACATTTGTTCACCATGTAATATGTCACCATATTACACCACAAACAAATGGTGATGACCTACAACAAACACTAATAGTAGTAATATGCATCATAACAGCTGGCTAACAGGTATATCTCATGGGGTACAAGGACTTAAATCAGACGAGCAATGCTTTGAGTGAACGGGAACACGCTGCAGCATTCATGCTTCAGGTGGGGTCCATGGACAGGGATGTAGATTTTGTGGATCAGGTCGTACTCGACAAAACGACCCGATGGCTCCACACGCATAAGTAGACGCGTCCCTTCCAAAAGACAGAGGGGTTGGACTGAGAGTATGAACTCATCTTCAGCAACTTGGTACCCGGCCTAAAAAACCCATTTCTTCCAGGACAAGTCATCGGCATAATCTTCGAGAACCCAAAGTTCACAATCTTCAAAGGCGTAACTAATGCTCGAGTAGATGACGAGTTTGTCTTGGTCGATGGAACCAACGTCGCCATAGGCAGTAATCCTAGACCTACCCGGTGGAAGTCGAATAAGCCTGAAAGTCTCGGTCCTGCAACAAAAACTGGCGATACTCACAATCCTAGACAACGTGGATATCTGCCAGTTGAGACATCCTGAGACGAAGACCCCTGGAGACCAAACTGGGACCTCAAACTGAAACTCACCAAGATTCCTCCAGTTGCGAGTCCTAGTGGAGAAGCATTGTACCTCCGTCTGGTACGCCATGGAGTTGAACAAGACTATGCGAACCACTTTGTACTCAGTAGTCCCAGGGACACATCCGAGACCATAAAATGCAGAGACGTATGTGGAGTTTCCAGGAAAAACAATCTTTGGAGTGGAGAACTCCCAATACTCATTAGTCATGGGATTCCAGATGAAAAATCTGTCGTCAATGGTGCAGTTAAGAACGAAGCCGTTGCAACTTGCAAGGGTGTACCACGTTGGATCGCCTTCCATGATTGTTCGACGGTTGGCAACTTCGTCTGGGGGTGAAGCCTCATAGCCAAGAGGGTAGAAACCCATCTGCGCTTGTAAGATGAAACCAACACGGTTTTGGGCATTCATCGCCTGAAGATGCTTGACTCCAGCAAAATAGGGGTCGGAAATGGTTGCCCTCCAGGATGGGCTAACCAGTTTCATTCCGAAAAGGTACTCAACCGGAACACGAGCGAGGATCTCCTCCATTATCTCGTTGGGAAAAACAGTACCACCCAGGTTTGGGGAAGGGGGGATGATCACCCTTCTGGCGGACGAAGATGTCGAACCGGAATCCATTCGGACTGGATTTGGGTGATTAGGCTGAAACGGAGTGAGAGTAACAAGGGTGCTATAACTCATAAGTACTGTTGCGGGGTGTGACTGTTTGTGAAGAGACGTATGTGTTGGGTAAGGGGACGTTTGAGAAAAGGTGGTGGGGATGGTATTTAGGGTTACAAACTGATGGTGGGTTTGGAATAAGAAAGAAATGGTGTAATTTTCACGGTTGTACACGTGGCATCCTATGGTGAATGCCTTGAGATATATGTACACGTCACGAGGGTAAATGAGGTAAAAAATTGTATTAGGGGTGGGTTACTTAGTATAGTTTGTGTAGGCTGGACATTGTAGGGGTATGCTACCACAAGTTGGGGGTGCTTTACGAGGGGAATGATTAGGCGCATTTAATGCGCTGTCTTGTCTAATGTAATAGGCTGGAAAATGTAATGTTTAATTATTATTATTTACGCAACACACACAGTTGGTATACCTTGGTATAATATGGCATGAAATTAAACGAAAATATATTTTGGAAGATGAGTGAAATTTAGGAGGGAGGAAAGTGATATTGGGATGATATTGTATTTTATTGGCTTTGAATTTAGTAGGGAGGAAAGAGGTGGTAAATGATTAACATTAAAATAAAAAATAAAAAAATCATATTACATAAAATCATGGATGTAAATGGTGTTCGCCGAGACCGCCTAGGCGCTTGAAGGTCCTCGGCCGCCGACGCCAAGGTCAAATCGCCGAGAAAAATTCGCCAACAAATTTGGCACTGCCGAGACCGCCTAGGCAGCCGCCGAGGCTGTCTTGGCGCCGCCTAGATGACCATTACTCTTCTTTTTTTAATTTTTATTTCAACTTAAAAGTTTGAACTAAAATTAAAAAAAAAAGAAATTTACTAAATTACTAAAAAATAAAGTTTAATTGAACTAGTTCATAATTTATTCGTTCTATGTCGTATTATGATAGTTTTTAACATTTTGTTGACTTTTTATATTTTTTTATAGTTATTAATTATGATTTAAATTTATAATTTATCTATAATGTATATTTTTATTAATATATATTTAGAAAAAAATTAATATTAATAAAAAAATAAAAAATAAAATAGAAAAACCTTGGCACCGCCAAGGCGGCGCCTAGGCACCGCTTCGGAGGTCTTGGCGCTTGGCGGCACTCGACCGCCCGCCGACCGCCAAACGCCATTTGTACCCTTGCATAAAATACACGTTGGGGGTGTTAAAAAATATTAAAGAAGTTTAATAATAGGCAATAGAGAAGCAGAAGAATGATGTTTGTACCGTTGTAAAAAAGGTGCACTTATCACATGCTAAAAATAGATTTTGGTATGTCACGTAAGGGAGTGTGGCACACGTCGAAAAAGAAAGAATTTGAGGAAGTTTAATAATGAAACAAAAATAATGATGACTCAGAAAAGGAAAGAGAATATAGAGAAAGGAAAGAGAATATAGAGAGTGTGATGTATGTGTAAAAAGTTTAAATTAATTAAGAAAATAGGAGAAAAATAGGGGAAACGTCTGAATGGTGGCATAAAGGTGGATGACAGTGATGATATAGGTTCGAGTAGGTGTGACAGATAGGGGTGATGTAGGGGTCTAATTATTATTGTAAGTACGTAGGAAAGTCGTGTACAACATTGAGACTACATGTACCTTTTGGGCAAAGTTGTGTACTATCATCAAACTGTGTACTACATATTAGAGGTATTACTTTACAAAATAAAAACTTGTGGAGATGAGATGCCTTCATGGGGTATAAACTCAATAAATTTATTTTAAATAAAAAAGTGACCGTTGTATTTCCTCAAATACACAAATATTACCGTTGATTCAATTTTGTGTATATATATAGGTGATGTACATGACATATGTTGGAAAAGATCATAGCATATTTTTGCAGGTGGGAGCTTCGTCGATGGCAGCATCAAGTATTCAAACTAGCAGTGGATCACAACTCAGGTATAAGAAGTCCACATGCCGACGCTGTGGAAGACGGACAACGATACGAATAAGCGAAACGATGGCTAATCCCGGTCGGCTCTATCATAACTGCGAAGAGCATGGGTATTCGCATTGGTGTGTGCCGTTCAATGTGGACGATGAAGAATCATCGGCGAGGGTAAAACAATGCGTCAACGCTGAGAGCCATGTGGAATGCGGAGGTCCGATATATGTGCTACGGACCCCAGTACTCGTATGTGCAAATGTAATTACATTTTTTATAATGATGTTGTTACTAGAAGTAGTGAAGCAAATGATTGCATAATATCTGTTGTTTAGATAATTATGTGTGAAATGTGTGATGTAGTAACAAATTATGATACGAACTAGATTATTGTTTACGTGAAATTAGATGACAAGAAGTGTGAGATTCAGAGCCACTACATCGTTTGGAGGAAACTTTCTTCAATCAAAGATGTAATAGTACTACTAACTGGGAAATCTTACAATAATAATTAGACAAGTTGATGAGTCTTCCTGTTACATTTTCCATCCTATTACATTAGAAAAGTTGATAGGACTGCTGTTACAATAATAATTAGACAAGTTGATAGGACTGCTGTTACAAACCATAAGATGGACAACATGGTTCAAAAGGGAAAACTAAAAAAAAGCACAGCATATAGTGAGACCAACTTTTGGCAAACATTTCAAGGTCTAAGTCCAAGGTTTTTCCAGTTCTTCGAGAATTCGCCAAATGACCGAACACTGAGTTTCTTTGGCCGACCTGGAGGGTTCTTCAGTATAGGGGGTAGTACATCTTTATCATTCAATAATGGCTTCAGTTCATATTTCGCAGTCTGAGCTATTGGTGTGATACTATGCGAGTAGCATGCTTGATATGTTGCTGTCAAGAAATATGGATCAATGTAATGATCCAAATTTTCACCGTGTACAAGGATGGCAGCAGACGCATGAGCGCACGGAAAACCAGTAAATTGCCATTGCGAACAGGTGCATATTCTTTGGTTTACATCAACAACCACGGATGGTGTGCTCATAACCTCAAAGTTGACGTTGCCACGTTGACATACACGCCATGATCGTGAAAGATAACATTGATCCACCCACAAGGCATGCTTATTTGGGCATAGAACAATTGACCACCCTGAACTTTTCGTACTCCTTTCCAATTGCCACCTACCAATCTTTGACCAAAATAAAGGAGAACACAAATTTGTAAAGGGTGAAAACAGAGTGTAATTGAGGAAAAAAAGTGTAATGGGAAGTAGAACATAGGAAGACATTCCATAAATAATCATCAAAGAAGTAAAACATAGGTAGACAAGACACCTTGACGAATATGGTCAAACATCTGGGTGATGGGGAGTCCACGCGCTTCCTTCAGCCAAGCGTTTAGAGACTCTGCAGCGTTGGATGTCATCTCACCGTAACGAGTAATCTCCGGTGAATGTGAGACAACCCATTTGATGTAGGGCAACTGCGAAAGCCAACTCTGTGCAGAATGTCCTCCAGTTTGTTTGAAAATCTCAATTTTCTCATCAAAGATACGTTTGGTTGGAGCATATGCACACTCCCTAAACAACTCGGTGAGCTTATATTTCGTGCTATTGCGCTTACCAACACCAAACCGACCCCTCAAGTTACAGAGGAGATGAAACAAACAGAAAAAATGTTTTGGGTTGGGGAAAACAGCTGGAAACGCAGCAAGTAAACCACAATTGCAGTCAGATATGAAAAAGATTTCCTTGTCGTGGATGCAGTGGTCACGAATCTTAGACAAGAACCAAGTCCAGTTATTGGTATTTTCAGCGGATACAACTGCAAATGCTAAGGGAAAAGACCTATCACAATGGGTAACTGAGTTATATACATATAATGATAATGTCTAGATGTTCAGCCATTCAAAGTACATAAATGAAATGAGCAGACAATAGGTAATACCATTATCTCCGTCTTTAGCAGTTGCAGTGAGTAGCGTACCCCTCGCACGCCCGTGGAGAAAGGTGCCATCAAGGAATACCATCGGCCTACATAATTTGAAACCATCTAGGGATGCTTTGAATGCAACAAAAACACGCTGGAAGCGGTTTGAAATGGGGTCAACCTCAAGATCAAATACACTGCCTAGATAACAAAAAATGCAGAACTAGTGAGGAAAAATTGCAAACAAGGAACATGGAACATAAGACATGAAGATATAAAAGGTTCATACCAGGGTTACTACGAACTACTGCCAAAGAATACCATCTTAAATCCGTGTAGGACTTGTTGTATGAACTGAACAAATTATCTTTTGCCTGCTCGGCTGATCGCCAACCCGTATAATAAGGTATCTCTATGCCGTAATTTATCTTCATGATGTCAACAATTCTACTGCCGTTGATATCATGGTCAACCATGACAAATTTTTTTACTAGCTGACCAATAACTTTGGAACTTAAGCGTTTTTTGTCTGCAGTTGAATCTTTACCAAGGCATTTATGATGGAAATGACCTTTGTAAATCTCAAACCACAAACAAGTCTTCAAACATCTAGCCTTAATGTACCATTCACAACCATGAGACAAATGACAAAAACACGTAACATGGATGTACTCGGGACGGTTTTTTACAAACTTATATCGAAAACCAAGAAGAGTGGCATATTTGATCAATGCCGTCCTAAAACCTACTGCGCCATTTCTAAATATGGTACCAATACCACCATAAAAAAATTCATGCCAGCTGTCAGACAGTAATGGAGTCCTCTCGTTGTGAGGACATATATCATATGTGGGAAATTCCCCATCAACAGAGGACACAGATTCGTTATTCAAAAAGGCTGACTTCTTTAGAACTTTAAACGGCAATACACTTTGTTTCAGCACAGTTTTCCTAACGCCCAAAAAGGTGGGCTCATTATCAATATTATTACGACTGCACAAAGTAGGGGGAGGGCACTGGTGATTAACAGAGGTACCTGCCACTACACACTCATCAACAACGGAATTCAAATTGACTGAAGGATTACTATTGGGGATTAAATGCCCTGGCATAACAATTACAGATACTAACTTCAGGGACATCGCAACACAAATTGAAAGCATATTCTCCATGTCAATTTCCGATTCCAATACACAGTTACTAACTGTTCCAACCGAATATCTAAGTTTACAAGTACCTTTATCTAAATCAGGCCACATATCCCCAATTCCGCACGTAAGTTTAGAAAATGATGTAGTGGCATTCAGCTTCAACGCTCTGCATTCGGAATTAAAAGAGACAGTTAGGATAACATCCATCGACAAATGCCTTTCGGAAAACATAAAATGCCTCTCGCAAAACAGAAATTGAAAAAAAAGGGTATGGAACCCTAAAAATTGGGGGAAACTGCAAAAGAATAAAAATTTTGTTGCAAAAATAGATATTATAAGAAGGGATGGCATACAATTTGAATTTCAAATACGATGATATGGCATTCAGGCGGAGACAGCTCATAAACGAGATGAAGAAATGATTACACTATTAGGAAACCTATGCACCTATTATATGATTTGACAGGAATGCCAGCTGGGAGGGGAACTCAGAATAAGGGGCATTTGCGTTATTAATCTTGTGTAGTGGGGGTGTAATTGAAGACAATTGGCTCTGGGAGGGAATATGTGAACATGTATGGCTTGGGCAGTGGTTCAATGGTGTAAGGAGGCCTTAAATGCAATAAATCCATAATTAAATTGTCACTTAATTTTTAATTAAAATATGGTCAAAACCAATATTTCCAACAATGCAGATGTGTCAGAGAAAAAAATTACTTTTAGTACTGGGTGGAAATAATTTTTTCGGCTGTGTTTCCACAGCAAAACACAATGCTACATAGTAGCCCATAGTTAGTGACCCATTGTTTTTCTTATTGCTGATATGATGTTGGTCTTTTAACAAGCACCTTGCATTCTTCAATGATTGATACGATTTCGGGAATCAACTCAAGAGGGGCTTGCCGTATTAAAAATGTATTTACTTATTTATACATTATTTAATGACTTAATGTAGTATACAGGAGGTGTAAGCAGATAAAAATTACCCAATCAAATCAAATGAGGTCATGTGTATAAATTAAATAAATATTAACCATATTACTATTTTAAATTAGAGAGTTTAACAAATTACTTCTCGAATTAAATAATTAAAATAATATTTATTGTACACGGTACAAAGTCATTAAAATTATGAGTCTCCCGATACTCGCATTGAGCAATAAATATTTGATTTGCCCTATTTATTCGAGACCATAAATGTCTCGTATAAATAAAGAAGACGATAGAAATTAATCAAGCAAATTTTGGTCGATTCATTAATTCTGTCAATCAAATCGGCATCAGTCAATCGGAGCGCGCCACGTGTCTCGCCAAGAAAGGAAGGTCTTCACCTTCGAACCCTTAAATAGGGCCCTTCTTGTTCATTCTAGGTGGTCCACACCCAACGATCACCAAACGAAGACGATCGAACAACAACAACAACATCCTTTCTACGAGCATCCTGCAAGCTAAGAAGATCCAGCGATCTAGCTCTTCGAAGATTCAAGCGTTATTCACCAAATCTGAAGAAATTCTTTGAAGATTAGAGCCATCCTTCATCAAAGCCATCCAGACATACCGTTTGATCCAAGATCAATGGGTCATATTCCTCCGACCAAATGTTTTTTTTTAAGAACACCTTGAAGATCAATAAGCGTTCATCGCCGTCTTCAACTGTTCTTTGCCAAATCAAGTCAGAAACATCCTTCGATCATAAACAAGGTGCTTCATCCCTCTGATCAAACGTTTCCAGTCCAAGAACACCTTGAAGATCTCCAAGTGTTCTTCGCTAGACTCAAGTGTTCTTCACCAAGTTCAATTATAAACGCACTTCGATTCAGGAGCAAAGGGCTAAATCCCTATGATAAAATGTTACCAGCTAAATCCAGACTTGAAGATATGAAGACCGTTCTTCGTCGAATCTAAGACGTTCTTCATCAAATCTTCACAGACCAACGTTCAATCCAAAATAAGACTTCACAGTCTTTGGACAAACGTTATCAAGTCAAATCAAGCCAAGTCAAAGTTAGAGGAGAATCAGAGGATCAAGTTAGAGAGAACCCCAGTAAATTCAAGAAATCATTGTATATCATTTATTGTGTTAATAATATTTTATTATTTCACAAGAATCGTTGTCACAAATTTGGCACGCCCAGTGGGACTCTACTCTACCTATCATCTCTCATCTTCAAGACTACAAAGCTATCTTCAAAGTCTACATCAACAATCTTCAACATATCTTCAGCACGCAAGATTGTTGTCAGAGTTGCTCCATCCAAGACAGCGAAAGCCAATGTGGTCACGAGGAGCATATCGAAGAGATTGGAGTTTGAAGTCTCTTCATAGACCAACTCTTCTGTTGGGAACAGATCACCTCATGCTGCAAAGGATGACAAAGTGGACTCGGCAAGCTCACCTCCTCACTCCCATTCAGACTCATCATCAACTTCATGAGTAGCTTCAGTGATAATGACATACACTTCAACTATTGAAAAAAGACTCTCAAGCCTGCTCAATGCTGTTGAAAGCCTCGCCAGTCACATCAAAGAACGAGACTCTACGATTGCTAAGCTGATTAGCAAAGTGGATGGCGTCAAGTCAAGTTATGAGAGTGATGAAGTGGAGACCTCAAGAAAATACCAAGCAGCTGAAACTGAGCCGACTGCTAGGGAGCTGCAGATATCAGCTGATGGCCGGGATACAAGTCAACCAGCTCAGAGAGCTCATACTGGAGACAGTCAAAGAGAAGTTCAATGGCGACTCTAAGTCAACCTACAACTATGACAAGCCATATACTGACATAATCAACAGCTTGAGGATGCCAGTGGGCTACCAGCCTCCAAATTTCCAACAGTTCGATGGCAAGGGCAACCCAAAGCAACACATCGCTCACTTCGTCGAGACCTGGAACAATGCCCGGACATATGGCGATCACCTGGTCAAGCAATTTGCCCCCTCTCTAAAGGGCAATGCCTTCGACTGGTACACAGACTTAGAGGTTAACTCTAATGACAGCTGGAGCTAGATGGAACGTGAATTCCTCAACTGCTTCTACAACACAAGGAGAACAGTTAGCATATCGAGCTGACAAACACGCGCCAACAAAAAGAAGAGCCTGTGATGGACTACATCAACCGATGGAGGACTTTAAGCCTGAACTGCAAGGACAAACTATTTGAAGTGTCCGCAGTCGAGATGTGAATCCAAAGTATGCAGTAGAGCCTCCGCTACATTCTTCAAGGAATCCAACCCAAAACCTTTGAAGAATTGGCAACAAGAGCTCACAACATGGAGCTAAGCATAGATGCAAAAGAAATCAGAGGTTCACCACTTCAAAAGCATCTCGACAAGTCTTATGTCAAGCCTTCATACAAGGAGTATATAATAGATCTACCTCGCGACAAGGGGCAAATGGGCTTGACTCTAAAAGAGATGCAACAAAAGGTATATTCATTTTTAGACTCTGATGTCTCCGGAATGTTCGATGAATTGATCGATGAGCTCATCGAGTTGCCTATCAACCTATACAAAATAGATTCTACACAAGCTATGCAAAGGGATCAACGTCCATAATTGTATCGATGGTATACAAGGAACATGTCACAAAACTTAAAGGCAAAACATTTTTTTTTAATATTTCTAAAGCGTAGGAGTATTCGGATTGTTATGGCTCTTTAGTTTTCTTTATATCATTGCATCTATATTGTTTTGGCATGCATTGGTTGTAAAACATATGCTTACGTTTAATTTTTCTTCTTGTATGTACTTTTGCCACTACTTTCGACAATTTATAGCATATTTTAGAACAAATGGATAGGTTAAGGTTTTTAACAGTGAAGCATGGTTTTCTAGAGTAGGCAAGTCTGGTCCAAGGATTTTTGAAAATAGAAATGTTATTAACTTGAGTGATCAAACCTTTGTTTAGTAATCCTCAAGGAAGTGTACGTAGTATGGAACTCTAATTATGTATTAAAGTCTAGTAGTGGCTCATAGAGACAGGAAGAGGGAGGGAGGGAGGATCTAATTTGTCTCAAATTGAATTAGCCAAAATAATTCCATACATCATCATTGCATCCTTATGTAGGAACTTTTAAAGTAAGGTGGTCTTTTCGACTAGTCAGAGACTAGTCGCTAGACTCTAGTGATCCGACCGATTAGCGGCTAACGACTTTTAGAACACTGACTTTTAAGAAAAACACACAAAAATAAAAGAGAACTCCCAAACAGAGTTTAAATGGTTCAACAGATAACTGAGGGACAAACTGGTATTTTCGAGAACGTTTGGTGTGGCATGACAAATTTCGCCCTACCTTTCAAATAATTAAAATCGATTGACAATCCGAGAAAACATGTTTTCGAAAGTAAGAAAGAAAAACTTTTCCGCAACAAACACACACACTCTTTCTCTCTCTCTCACATACTGTCATACACAGACGCAAACGCCGTCGCTCAGCCCGCGCATAACCATCTGTTATCTCTTTGCCGTCGTTGTTGGTCGATTCGTCGCAGCCTTTGGAGGCTGGCCTTTGATTTCTAAATCCATCCATTATTTCGAGCTGAGAAAATTACTTTGTTTAAAATAAATTAAGATTCGTAAACTAATGGTTAAAAAGAAATTAAGATTCGTAAACTAATGGCGATCCGAGCCAAAATGCCTAATAATGGTTGAATTTTGATGTCATTTGAATATCAGTAGGTGTTTTAGTTGGAGGAAGTGGATTATCTATTGAGTCAATTATGTCCAATCGAAGTTGTGTGAATCTGACTCATTGCTTCTTATAAAATATGAAATAATAGTTTTTGGAGTAAACCCCACACGCAATTTCAGACTGGCACACACAACCTGCTCTCCCCTCTCATCTGCAACACTCTTCCCATCATTCAAAGCGCGTCTTCTTTCCCCGTAAGTGCTTCTCTCTCTCTCTCTCTCTACATATTCTCGGGTTATTTTTTGTGTATTTTAATTTTTAACGTTCCCCCTCTTTGCTCGATTTTTGTTTCTCGCGATGTTATCGATGTTCTGAGGTATGATTCAACGTGATTTCGTTTTTTCTTATTGTATTGAAGAGTTGTTATTGCCTCTTGGTATACTCGCGTCGCCTGATTGTTTTTAATCGGCAAAACTAGGGTTAGTAAAACTTGATTCATGTGGTGAATTTTTCTTCCCCTTGATGTTTTTGGTATACAAGACGATTTTCGTTAATTTTAAAGTTGATGATTTGATCTCACTCGAGGTCTGGTGTTAATGAATCCGAATACATGTGCCGTCACTGGAAAAAATTGGTGGACTTTTTTTTTTTTTTTATAATGGGTTCCCCTTGTGATTTCCAAATTGAGTCGCCATATAATCTTGTGTATTTCTGTGAATAATTAGGACTTTATATACAGAGTCTGATTGTTTTGAGTTTGGCAGTGACCGATCTTGATTCTCTTT
>JAPKLY010000201.1:349279-360691 GCA_026898435.1 Prunella vulgaris
AGTTTGGCCTGTTCGAGGATCTGCCCCTCAGGAATTTTTTAATTCAGGATCCGTCCCGTCTCGCCTTAATTTGGAGCTAGACCTGTCCGCGCTGCAAACTCTCTGGGTTTTACCTAACCGACCTACCTACCCGATTTTTTTTTATTCATATTAAATGCACTGCATAACATATCTTAAATTTTCAAATATAACATCAATATGCATTTTAATGATAAATGCAAAATAGTCCATTTCAACTTTCAACATATTTAATTTAAATATTTAAAATCATAAATATATTGTTCATTGAAAATTAAAATGATAAAAAAATATTAATGAACCCTAGTTTGCACAACTTCGGTCTGTGACTTTATTAGCATATGTAATCTAATATTATACATACATAATATAATGTGTTTATTTAACTAATATAATTAATATTATATATATATATATATACGAGGCGGGTCCATCTAATACCAGACCCGTTCCAGATCCGGCGGATATTTGTTCATACGAGCCCAAACCTGCTCTACGACCTGTTTGACCGGATTTTTATTCGACCTGTATAGGATGAATTTGTGGCATATTTGAATTTGAACCTGACCCGTTGTCATCCCTAATTTACTCCCAGCAAATAGATGTACTCTTTTTTCTCTGTAATTTATTTATGGGCATGAGATTAACATATGAACAATTGTTCCATAGACCAATTATTAATTTTAGATTTATAAATATATTCAAATGAACTAATGCAAGTACCCTTATTAATTTAAAAAATTAATTATAAATTGAGGTGAGTGAAAAGTACGTTTTGAAAGAAAATTGAGCGTAAAGTAACACACACAGAGTTAAGTTGTTAGTGGGAAGTAGCGCACACAAAGTTAAGTTGTTAGTGGAAAGTAACACATACAAAATTAAATTGTTAGCGGAAAATAGCGCACACAGAGTTATGTCATTATACAAAATGTAGCACACAGTTAAATAGAAAATTTTACCGCCCTAAAGTTGAAATCAACCAATTTACCGGCCGCCACATAATTGAATCGTCAATATCGACCATAGAGTTGAGAGGAGAGGAAAGTAGCGCACACATAGTTAAATCTTTAGTGAAAAGTAGCACATAAATATCTATTTTAATCGTCAATGAGAAGTAACACAACTGAATTTAAATAAAAAAATTTACTGGTCACATAATTTAATCGTCAACATCATTAAAAAATTTAAGCATAAAGTAAGGCACATAGAGTTTAATTGGAAAATTTATTGCCCAAATAGTCGAAATCATTTAATTTACCGCCTATGAAATTAATTCATCAGTACCGTCCACAGAGTTGAGCGAGAGATAGAGTATATATTGTTAAGTCATTAGCGGAAAGTAGCGCACACAAATTTAAGTCATCAGAGGAAAGTAATGTAGTTTAATTGAAAAATTTACTGCCCACAGAGTTGAAATCGACATTAGATCTCTATAAATACTCTTTTAAACCATCCGTCTCTGACTTGTATCTTTCTCACTCCTAGCGAAATACTCCTAAATGAAACAAGTAAACTGGATCTTGTTGTAATGATGAAGCAAAGTTCGCTTATTTGAAGGTAATTCCCCTTTACTTTTCTCATTTTGATGTTTGCAATGTGTTTTACAAGGATTATATATGGATCTCATGTAAGAATAACTGTTTCTCTACTAAACTTTACTATAAATTGATCATACATTTCTTATTGTCTTGAACAGATGCTAGAAACTTTTAGATTTTTGTAATCATTGTGACATATAATTTTTTTTAGGTATAATTGGCTTGGACGGTATCGGTAAAAAGATGAAACGGTGATTTACATATAGGTTCAAAAAAGTTACTATATTTACAAATATGTGTTATGCAGAAAAAAAATGTGTGATTCTGTGCGGAAAAAAATGTGCTTCTGTGGAAAAATTGTGCACCTATTTGTAAATATAGTGATTTTTTTGAACCTATATGTAAATCACCCAAAATAAAAATGTTAACATATACGACATTTTTATCACCAGATGAAGGAAGCTCATGTGGGAAGTTTCATCGAGACCCCGAAACAATTAGTGAGGATTGATTATTTAGTCCATCAAACAAAAAAACAAAGAACGAGATTATGTCCCGAAAATCTAATCGCGCTCCTACAAAAAAACAGAGTTAGGTTTCGAATCGCATTCTTAAATTGTCTTCCAAAAATCATCGCGCTGCAGGTGTGATTGCCGCCGGTGCCGCGCCTCATTTATTAGGGCTCGATCTATTGTTTCAAAATCACCGTGGCGCCAGCATCGTATGCCGCCGGTGTCATTGTCGCTGTCACTTGCCTGTTTCAATTCCAAGTAGCTGGTTGCAGAATACCCCGATATATTATTATGTTATACACTTAATATATACATAGAATGGTGATAATAAGGATGATTAAGTAGGGGATTCTATTTAGATATCTTATTTTTGGGAGTTTATGTGAGGATTTATCCTTTAGTGCACTATTCACCGCCGGTTTCATTGCCGCCGTCACTTGTCTCCTTTATCGGTTGCCTCCTCCACCGTGCATCTATGCCTCATTCGCACGCACCGAAATGGTTACCGGGATTAAGGATACAATTTCAGAATAGTTTAGCCATTGATTCTATCTACAGGTAAAGTGGACTGTCATAGACGGCTCCATTCACTATGGTGGAGCAAGATGGTGATTGAGACGTAGCCATGGTGTAGCCATGTTTCTATCTCAGACTTAGTCAAACTAGTGGGTGCAATTGTAGTTTTGAAATGAATGTTTCAGTATCTCTATTTTCTATAATAACAGTTTCAAGATAAATGTAATTGAATATGGTGGATGCATCATATTTGTTAATTAAATCATGAAGGTATATTTGTAGTTTTTTATACAATTATAATTAATAATATATTAATGTGTGTGTTTTTCAAGACCAGGAATGCATGCTTTCTAGGAGATATATACAATATTATATTTCATATTAGATTCACTGACTTTTTCAGATTCAGGCACATGTTATTTTGAATGTTGTCTCATATCACACAACATATTACAAGATTTTCTTGAAACTTAAGGCCAGTAAGGATGTATGTGACACTTTTCATGACATAAATGACATACAAAATCTTTTGAATTTAAACATTGAGTAGTATAGATTTACTATCTCTTGTCTTGACAAATTTTATAGGCATATTATCACATGCATATTTTGTAGAATTAAGATCATATCTAATACCTTCTTTAACTACATTTACAATCATCAAGACATCTTGCAATCTTTCTATACCTTTAGTAAACTTTTGGAAGCTTAGACTTGAGCATTCTAGCTTTTTTTTAGCTTACAAATCTAAAGATATTTCTTAGTTAGTAAGACCTCCATCTTTGTTACAGACTCTCTTAAGTCATCATTCTCTTTGATGATTTGTGAAGTTCTGTTTTACTATTTATTTGTTCAGCTTTTAAATCACATGTTTCAAAACAACTTTCATCTGGGCTACCTCTATTTGATGTTGTCACAGTTGTCTCAACATTTGAATCATAATCATTTAGTAGATCATCATAAATACTTGTAGCATCATCTTTTTCAACATCGGGTTCATTATCAAACTCATCACACAAGGTAGCTTTAAAATTCAATTTTATCCTCAATAAAGTCTTAGCACATTCATTTGCATAATGACCAAATCTAGTACATGCACCACTTGACATTTTTTCTATATTTAAATTGAATTTTGACTTATTACTCTTGTTAAATTGCTTAGATCTATCAAGATTTTCTCTTTTATCAAGTCCTTTAGGAGTAATGTTACCTTGATTCTTATTCCGAAGATTAGTTTTAATCTGTTAGCCATATTTTTCAAAAAAGAATTAAACTGCTTTGTTAATAAAGAAATATTATCAGAATTGTTAGCCTATATTTTAGAACATTCTTCATCAGAATCGAACAAAAGATATGTTTTAGAACTAGAAGAAGCGTCATTCTGAAAGCAACAACCTTTTTATTAGAATTTGCTTCTTCATTTTGCTCAAAGTTCAACTTGTAAGTTTTCAAAATACTAATTAGTTCATTTAAACTCATAAGATCAATGTTTTTAGCCTCTTCAATAGCACATATTTTTGCTTCAAATCATTTGAAAATAGTTCTTAAAACTTAGTGCATTTGAGATAGGATCACCTAATGAATTAGATTCATTAAAAAAAATTGTGATTCTTTCACTATAAGAAGAGATGTCTTCATCATCTTTAATATTTAAGTTCTCAAACTTGGTACCAAACATTCGAAGTTTTGTCCTTCAAACACTTTCAAAATCTTGACAATGTTCTTGCAAACATATTGCGAACGGTCCTACGCATCCTTTGCAGACACAATTCGAAATGATATTAAACATGAAACATCAGTTGATGTAAAA
Source organism: Prunella vulgaris (assembly GCA_026898435.1). Taxonomy (NCBI): domain Eukaryota; kingdom Viridiplantae; phylum Streptophyta; class Magnoliopsida; order Lamiales; family Lamiaceae; genus Prunella; species Prunella vulgaris. Next base: position 353,674 of record JAPKLY010000201.1, read on the forward strand.
ATAACATTTAGTGCTTTCGTATTGTAGTTAGCAAGGGTGACTTCATCATTTGCCCAGTCCAACTCTTAACTTATTTTGAACTTCTTTTCATTGTCAGCTGGATTTAATGGTTGTGACCAACCATATAAAACACTCCTCCAAGTTATTTCATCAAGAGACTTAATGTACATATGCATCTTTAGTTTCCAGTATGCATAATTGGTACCATCTAAGATCAGAGGTTTAAGCGCCGGAATTAGAGGATACTCCGTTGCAAAAAAAATACACACAAATACAAGATCTATAACTAAATATGCCTAGTTTTGGCTCTGATACCACTTGAAAGGGTGGTGTGTACGTGTTATAAAAAGAGCTGTTAAAGATGATGGAACATTGTTGGTCCTGAACCAATTTGGTGAGGTTGTTGAACAAACAACAATTAATCTAGCAGGATAAACACTGAACAAATTGATAAAGACACAAAGATTTGCCTAGCCCTTATATTGCAAGGACTAGGACTTTAAAGAGTGGCTGTAATTAAATAGCTAATGAAGTTGTTGTAGATTACAATGGTGGCGCTGGACAAAATTCCAGTGTGGAATTGTGCGTCACTGCGAGTATGTATGTGTGTATCTATAGGCGATACAGTTTGTGTATGTTTGTATATATATGCCTCTTTTCTCAACTTATTGAAGCTGGTATATATATGTTGTGGGGGACAACGTTTCATGGTTGGGCCATGCGCAGGTGGTCCCCTGAGTCTATCATTTAGACTCTTGATTGTGCTCCGCAAGGTGGAAATCCTGAGCAGCCATTGTCCCCTGTACTACTCCACTAGGAAGGTGCCACGTCGCTGGATTCCTTAACAGAAAAGTACTAAACAACAAGTCTAAACGTTTGATTTAAAAAGTATATGATGTAGAATGTGATTCAACACCTTAAGGCGATAATGGACAAATTATTTGAAGGTTGTCAAAGAAATGACTTTCAAGCAAAAATAATAGTTAAGTTTTGAGGTAAAATCAATGCATCAGCAAGACATGGACGTCCGGAGCCATACATGCACAACTTTAAATCATAAATCGTCTCATAATCTTTTGACAAAATAATTTAATCCCTAAATTATCTTTTTATCAGATTTAGTCCAAATTTTGTTGATAAGGTCCTACATTGATCCCGAATCAACAGTAAAAAGTGAAAAAAATGTTATTTTGAAGTTTGAAATCAGTGATTACTAATATGGGTGCTAATGTAACATTCATGCGTGTAATTATATTTGATTTTTTTATTTTTATAATTTTAATACACATTATTTTTAAAAAAAAAATCCTAATAGTAGTAAATAAAAAAAAAAAAAGAAATTAACAAATGAATAAAATAAATTTAATACAAAAATTGGATGAAAATTATAAAATTTAAAAAGTTGTGGGACTAAATTGGCTTTCCTAACTAAATAGGGGCTATTTGAGAAAAAATAGAAAGTTATGGGACTAAACTTATTGCTTTCTTAACTAAATTGAGACTATTTGAGAAAAAAACAGAATGTTATGGGCCTAAATTAATTTTCTTAACTAAGTTGGGACAATTTGAGAAAAAATAAAAAGTTATGGAACCAAAATAACTTTAATCCCCAATTTAGTAAATGAATTTTCATTGAAAATGAATGGATTTAAAAAATAACAATGTTAGAAGACATATATTTCAAATTATGAATTGTAAACAGACATAAGAGAAGGCAAAAACTAAAGGAAAAAGAAAGATGGAAGGGGTAGAAATGGAGAATTTTAAATGACATGGTTTTGGTGGGAATTTAAAAATCGACAAAAACTAGTATGAAAACGAACGAACTCGGATTTATCAATTATCACTGTCATGTGTAAATACTATCACTGTTTAAAAATTTAAGTATATTTTTATAACAGTGATAATATGCATGAGTAATAGTGATACGAGACTTAATTAAAAAAATCATTCATTTTAAACATGACGCATATCCAAGTATTTGCAAATTCATCAACTTATTTTGAGAAAGTGGTTATTTGTATGTGAAGCAATGAATTTCAAATCTACCCTTCCAAATAAGTTTTAAAGTATTTGAAATAAGTGTCCTCTAAATCACAAAAATTACAAAAAATTAAAAAATTAATGAATTTATAAATTTCAAAGAATATGATTTTGCTGAGATCCAAAATTCCCTTAAAATCCATCAATATAAACATCATACCCAAACAAGTGAAATATATTTAAATTGTGAATTTAATATAATGCATAGTGTTCAGTGATGCAGAAATTGACCTACGCGGCGCTTTTTCAATTATAACCGCTTTTCCTTATAGCGGGTTTTAATCGCTTTTTCAATTTTAGCGGTTCTAAACTGCTCTGTTATGATTTTTTTTTACAGCGGTTCTAAACCGCTATATAAGCATAATTTTTTTCTGAATTTTCGTATGTGATTAGAGAGCTCTTATGCCAATGAACTTTCTAAGTGACATCTTATAGAGCTCATTACCACAAGAGCTCTCTAAGTGCAACTATCTAAGTTAATAAATGTAGTAGTGTTAGTGTCACTTATATTGCTTTTTAAAAAAAAACTTATCATCTCTAAGATGTTATCCATCATTGTAGAAAGTTGATTATCATTCAACATTATTTTTTACGTGCTAACCAAGACAACAATTTTTTAATAGAAAACAACTTTTCACAATTAACTTTTAGTATCTTTTTCCTCTAAAAAAATCTTTTAATATTTTTCTTATAGTGTATACTATTTAAATTGTCACCGTAATTCTTTCTTTTCATAGTTGATAAATATATGAATTGCTAAAAAGAAATTGAAATTCACCTCAAATATATATATTCATAAAATTAGAAATTAAGTTTAGTAATGCATAAAAAAAGCTTGAGATTTCTTTTATTAAATGTATTTACTAATTTACAAAGGAAGTCTTTCACCGTATTTATATATAGTATATAAATTCATCTCCCCGCTAAACGATGAATATTTATCTTAAATAATGGTTGAGGGATATTTTTTAGAATACTCCACAACTTAAAACATAAATAATTTTTTTTTATAATTTATATAGAATACTCCTTATACACACTTTTTATGTATTTGTATAAAAATCTAAAGTATTCTATTTAGTCCAAGTTATTAGCACTTTTTTTCCATTACATAAAGAAACAATTTAAATACTCTAAGTGCAAAATACCATCCATTTTTTTCTACATTACAATGACAATCAGTAAGATAGTCCCCGCACATTCTCCACATTACAAAACCAACCAAAAAATTGTTCCCGCAGGTCTGTTGTTTTGGTGTCTTTATTTATTTATTTTTTTGCAAATTTTGAATTTTTTATCCCACTATTTTTTTTTTTTACCTTATTACTATCTTCGACCCCAAAAATTTGCGATACTTTTAGAAACACAATTTAAAAAATATATAATGAGGAGAATATGTAAAATAGAGATTGCGAAGTATAGATTTCGAAGGAGGAGATTTAAAAGAAATAATTTTATTTTTAGAGTGTAAGTTATTGTAAGATAAACTGAAAAAAAATATATGCAAAATTTTTATAGGATGAGGATAGTAGTACTTTTTTTTAAAATTTATATTTCTCTGCTTACTTTTTTTTTTTAATTTCGTCTGTTTTTTTTTTTTTTTTCATATAAATCCTACTATCAAATTGCATAATAGAATATTTTTGGGCCACGATGTTGCCACTGTTGAAGAAGCCCAGAGCGTCGCCGCCACTCGTCCACTCCATCTATGACCTCCAACGCCTTCTTTCACTCCAAAAGACATAATATATAAAAATAATAATTCATAATCAAGTAAAATTTACTTATATATATTAGGATAAAATGAATTAAATTAACTGGATAATAATTATTTTATTTAAAAAAATAAATGAACTAATCGAATTGAATTATTGTATTAGAAGGCAAACATAATTCTAAATGAATAATGTAAATTCAATTAAATTAATATTTGAAATATTTAATACACAAAATTGATATATAATTGTTATGAATTCGCGTAATATGTGAGGTTGAAGAGCTAGTTATTTAAATATTTACCAAATGATGATGCCAATATTATACGAAGTCACATTTATTTTAGGGATGACAACGAGACGGATTTGGGACGGGTTTGGCCCGTCCTAGGATCTGCCCCTCAGGAATTTTTTAATTCAGAATCCATCCCGTCTCGCCTTAATTTGGAGCTAGACCTGCCCGCCCTGCGAACTCTCTGGGTTTTACCCAACCGACCCGCATACCCGATTTTTTTTAATTATACATAATAAATGCACTACATAAAATATCTTAAATTTTCAAATATAACATCAATATGCATTTTAATGATAAATGCAAAATAGTCCATTTCAACTTTCAACATATTTAATTTACACAAACACTCATATAGAAATTTCTACGCTTCTAGAACCGTAAAAATTTCTAAAAATAGATTAAAAAAAAAAAAAAACTCCACGCGGCCCGCCCTTCATTAACCAACTCAATGAACTCCATGCGCCCCATCATTGACCAACTCCATGCGCCTTCCCTTCTTTTTTTTTTTTTTTCTCGCTCAGGTTACACGTCCAGGTAAGTTAGTCTTGTTGCATTGTAATTTTTTAAGCCCAAATTGTATTATTAATTTTTAATTGTTATAAATTTTAAAAAAAATTAAATAATATTATATTATAAATTTTAAAAATTTGCTCTTTATTTATATTAGTATAGTAACACACATTTGCTCATATAGTACCACACATTTGCCCATATAGTAAAACAAACGAAAGAGCAAATATGTGTTACTATTATAGTAAATGTGTGTTACTATCTTATAAAATGTTGTTATTGTACACATATTCATTTGTTTTTATAGAATAAATATTTTTTCACATAATGCAAAAGAAAAATGTGTGTTACTTTAAGAATAAATATTGATTATTCACAAATATTTATTTATTTTTATAGAAATAATTATTTTTTTAATATAATAACATATGTATTACATGAAACAATATACCTAGATTTTAAGGGATAATGAATAAATTAAGAAACACATATTATTTATCATAAAAATATATTTTACTCATATAGTAACACACATTTGCCTATATAGTAACATAAACTGGAAAGCAAATGTGTGTTACTATTAGAGCAAATGTGTGTTACTATCTTATAAATTGTTGTTATTTTATATATATTCATTTATTTTTATAGAATAATAATTTTTCACATAATATGTGTTACTATAAGAACAAATGTTGATTATTCACAAATATTTATTTATTTTATATAAATAATTATTATTTTTCATATAATAATTAACATATGTATTACATGAAACAATATACCTAGATTTAAAGGGAAGATGAATAAATTAAGGAACACATATTCATTTTGATAAAAATATATTTTGCCCTATAGTAACATATATTTGCTCATATAGTAACACAAAAAGGGAGACAAATGTGTGTTACTATTAGAGCAAATGTGTGTTACTCTCTTATAAAATGTTGTTATTTTACATATATTCATTTATTTTTATAAAATAAATAATTTTTCACACAATGCAAGAGCAAAATATGTGTTACTATATGAACAAATATTAATTATTCACAAATAATATTTATTTTTATATAAATAATTATTTTTTTCATATAATAACATATGTATTAATGAAACAATGTACCTACATTTAAATGGATGATGAATAAATTGAAAAACACATATTTATTCTCATAAAAATATATTTTGTCCTTATAGTAACACACATTTGCCCATATAGTAACACAAATTAAGAGACAAATGTGTGTTACTATTAGAGAAAATGTGTGTTATTATCTTATAAAATGTTGTTATTGTACACATATTCATTTGTTTTAATAGAATAAATAATTTTTCACATAATGCAAGAGCAAAATATGTGTTACTATAAGAAAAAATATTGACTATTCACAAATATTTATTTATTTTTATAGAAGTAATTATTTTTTCTTATAATAACATATGTATTAAATGAAACAATATACCTAGATTTAAATGGACGATGAATAAATTAAAAACACATATTTATTTTCATAAAAATATATTTTGTCCTTATAGTAACACACATTTACCATATAGTAACATAAATTAAGAGACAAATATATGTTACAATAAAAGCAAATGTATGTTACTGTAAAATTAAATGTGTGTTATTATGTGTATAAATATTTATTTATAATATAATATTAAATATATATTTTTAACCTAAACAGTAATTAAAAAAAAATTAAAAAAACAATTTAAAAATAGTAAATAAAATAAAATTAAAATTAATTTGAATAGGGTGGGGGTGAGGGTGGGGGTGGGGGTGTGTGTGTTAAGTGGCGTGAATTTGTTTTGGGGGGTGTGGGCGGGGTTGGGCGCGGGAATTAGTATGTACGCGTTCGTTGGGTTGTTAGGCGTGAGTGTGGGGGAGGGGGCAGCGCGCGTGGTTCTTGTTTTCTTTATTTTCTATATTTAGTAATTTCTATCAATTTCTACCGTAGAAATTTCTACGCAAGTGTTCCTCTTTAATTTAAATATTTAAAATCATACATATATTGTTCATTGAAAATTAAAATGATAAAAAAATATTAATGAACCCTTCTGTCTGTGACTTTATTAGCATATCTAATCTAATATTATACTTACATATATATATGGGGCAGGTCTATCTAATACCAGACCCGTTCCAGATCTGGCGGATTTTTGTTCAAACGAGCCCAAACCTGCTCTACGACCTGTTTGACCGGATTTTTATCCGACCCGTACAGGATGGATTTGTGGCATATTTGGATTTGAACCTGACCCGTTGTCATCCCTAATTTACTCCCTGCAAATAGATGTACTCTTTTTTCTCTGTAATTTATTTATAGGCATGAGATTAACATCTGAACAATTGTTCCATAGACCAATTATTAATTTTGGATTTATAAATATATTCAAATGAACTAATGTAAGTACCCTTATTTATTTTCTTGACTTTTTAAACTTAAGGCCA
>JAPKLY010000201.1:360701-408250 GCA_026898435.1 Prunella vulgaris
GGATTTAACTAAAAATGTTTCCGCACACTAAGATCACTGCGCACTCAGCTGATTGTAAAGTCAGTTTGTTTTCAAAACAAAAAGACTCAAAGTCTTCTTTAGGGACCAACAACACTAGTATATATAATATAGTTAAATAAATTTGAAGCACTAATATATATTATCTCACATAAATCATATATTAATAAAAAATTAATAAATAATACTACATCCGCCCCCAAAATTCTGCGGTACTTTTGGGGGCACGATTTTTAAGAAAAAGTGCAATGAGTAGAATCTGTAGGATGGAGATAGTGAAGTAGAGATTTTGAGGGTGGAGATTTAAATGAATATTTTCATTTTGGGAATATGCAAATTTTTGTGGGACAGACTAAAAAGGAAAGTATGCATACTTTTGTGGGACATGGAAGTAGTAATTAGTTGGAGAACAAAATAAATTCAATTTAAATATATATTATATTTTATCTCATATTATGTTATCAACATATAATCGTGCATCGCACGGGAGAATAACTAGTACATAATAAAAACCATAATCCAAAATACATAGTTTAGAATCCAAATTCATATAGGAGTACATAAACACCACAATTTAGTCAAACTAGAATCCAAATTCAGTACATAAACTAAGCTTGAAATCTGAAATTTGATTGAAAAGAAATTTGAGACCAAAAGTGTCAAATAAACAATGGAACCAAAAGTGCCACAATTAAATAAACGGTTAATTTTTTTATGTTGGGACCAAAAATGCAACAAAAATATGCGAATGAGACCAGTTTTGCATAACTTGGGACAAAAAAGTGATCAAGGCCGTGTCTTGTGGGACCAAAACTGCACTTTTCCTCGAAATTCATTGTAGGACGTCCCAAAAAGAAAAGTATGAAATTTAAGTTGAGACAGATGGAGTAATATAATTAAATATGCAATATCTGAGACATCCAGTTTTTATACAACAGTTTAATTGGTCGAACTTATAAACCAATGACCCAATTAATTATCCGGTTCAATGATCGATCCAATTTTTAAAACATTGCTTGTAAGAAGCATTCATCAAGCGAGATGCAAGTCGCAGCCCAAACAATATACTCTCTCCCTCTTAACCGAATCGCACACGAGAGATTTGCACTTTCTTTTAAATAAAAATAGTGGCATATGAGTAAATATGTTTACAGTTTAATGAGTGTTGACATAAATCAATGTTTTCTTATCTAGTAGTGTGCAAATTTATATGGGACGTCCAAATAAAGAAAGTGTGCAAAGAAAGATGATCAAATTCTTCATGGCACATTCAACATTGGGATGTCAAGTACGTACTCTTCGACCTTTTATATCCCCCGGCCTTGAAGCTGCTCGTCTGCAGCTTATTACGAGGCCTCTTCAAACGTATCAAGTTGTTGGCATCGTCCTCATCCTCTTCGTCGTCCAAATCAGCAATGATACAACTAGATCTTCTTTCAACACTCATTCTCCTTGGGATGTATACATTTTGATAGTAGCTCACTATGCTTCTTCTCCCCTTTCCAGGCAAACTTTCCAAGGCCGACTTTACCAAACTTTTGCCCATCTTCACAATATATTCAAATGTCCTCTCTTCTCTAAGATTCCACAACTTAGAAACATCCTCTCCCATTTCATCAAACTTCCATATCCAAAAGACAGGGCCAAGATCAATCCGTAGTTGGAATCTTTTACTAGAGACATGTTTTTTAACGCATTCTATTGATCCCGGAAATGCACATTCGCAACTCTCTGGCCTCCCTCTTCCAATGGTATCATTATTATGGTTATTAATGCTACTTTTCTCCGGCCATATTTGAGTATCTATCCACTTTGAATTGTCAATATTCGAAGCAACTGGAGGAGTCCAAGGAGGAACGTCGGCCTGGAAACGAGGTCCAACTGGAATTACTAATTTAGCATCATCATCAGTGATGAAGGCGAACCAATCTGTTGGTTTAAGTCTCTTAGTTTTCAATGGTTTAGACAGCTTCATATATATCAAAATTTGATGTTCTTCAAATCAAGATATACAGAGGTAGTGATTCTAGCTTAAATTAAGTTCTGCATAAATTGTCACCATATGCAAAATCATTAGACAGAACTTGTTGTGATGCATAAGGACCGTGAACAATATTGATTAAACTTAATATGTTGATTTTTACTACTCCCTCCGTCCCAGAGGTGTTTTCACCCCTGGGATGACACAACTTTTAAGAAAAGTTGAGTGTTGTATAAAGTTATATTATTAAAATAATAAGATTAGTTGGATTGTGAGGATAAAGTTAAAGTAATAGTTTCCATTTATAGGGTGTGAAAACAATTGTGGGACAGACGAAAAAGGAAAGTGTGAAAACAATTATGGGACGGATGGAGTAATATACTATAGGATATATATAGAGTTAAAAGAACAACCTCTTTTATTGTCATTGACCACCTACTACAATAAATTAAAGAATACGTTTAAATAGAGTTACAAAAACAAATCTGCTGTAAATACCACTTGTATAAGAAAGTAATACTTATAATAATAAAATCCTAAATATATATATTTATATATACACACTAGTATGTACACCCGAAACAGAAATTGAATATATAAGAGAAAAAATTATATATTTTTTGTTATTTAATTAATTTTTTAAATAAATATAATACTTCATAATAAGATAATCGATTTTTATTTGATTTACTTAATTTTTTATACTGATTTAATTAAATATTATAAAAATAAATTTTAAAATTATTAAATAAATCAAATAAAAAATAACTCCTAAAAAATAGTAATCATATAGAATTGAAATATATTTTGTAATAAAAAATTTCATATTTATAGAATTGAAATGAGATTAAAATTATAAAGTTTAGTTTGTCATATTTAAAGAAAATTAAAAAAATACTAAAGACTTATTTTGTTATATATATTTAAAGATAATCAAGAAAGATTTGAATTATAAATTATAATTATAATATAAGTATATTAAAATTAAATATAGGGTTAAAATTTTATGAAATTATTAAAATTTAGTTTGTCATATTTGAAGAAAATCAAGAAATATTTAAGATTTAATTTGTTATGTTTAAAGAAAATCAAGAAAGATTTATTTTATTCAATTATATAAGTATTTATAAAGAAAATCAAGAATATAATATTTTATTAGATCATTTTCTTATGATATTATAAGATTTATTTTGTTATGATTAAAAAAATAATATTATAAAATTTAGTCACTTTTCAATAATAATAATAAAAGAGTTTATATAAATAAAATCAAGAGATAATATTTAATAAGATTTATTTTATTTTTTATTAAAAAAGATATTATCACTCATGATAATAACAAAAGATGATTAGATCTGTAAATAATATATGAAAAATAATCATTCCGCATTATAATTTGCTTATATTATGATTTTTATGTATTCTAAAAACTAACATTTTTTTATGGATTAGTCTTGTATGCACCAGTTACACGGTGCAACTCAAGTTCATTTTTTAAAAGTTACACAAAATACTATTGAAAAATTACACATGTTATTACTGAAAAGTGTATCTTTCATAATTTAACTTTTCAATAATAAGTTGTGCAACTTTTCAGTAATAAATTGTGTAACTTTTTAAAAGTACACTTGAATTGCACGGTGTAACTGGTGTACATGAGATTTACTCTTTTTTATATATAACAATATTATACCTTTGATCTATACTAAATAAATTAAGTAATTAAAAAATATATAAATGCAAAACGTGTACACAATATTATGACAAATAAATTAAGTTATTAAAAAAGATGTACACATGCACAACACATACACAATATTATGCTTTAGAACATCTATTTTTTTATAATTGTGAATAACTTACGTTGAATACTACGCGTACACAATGATCTTAGTACGAACCTGCAAAAAAAATTAATATAAAAAGATAGATAAACAATTTGAACATCAGAATACTAAAAACATGCGAGAGTATTAAAAAATGATTAAACAATTCAAACATCAAACCTTAAATCAAATAGATCTGCAATTGTAGCAATTAAATATTACCTACAAAAGAAAACTATGAAAATTGTGTAGAAATAGAAAAAAAGTAGTATCTCGCCAAATTATTAGATGAAAAATACGAACCTACACATGTAATATACGTGTATCAATGATCTACACATGCACATCACATACACAATATTACGGCAAATAAATAAAGTAATTAAAAATTTGTACACATGCACAACACATACATAATATTATGCTCTAGAACATCTTCTTTTCTAAAATTATAAATAACTCACCCTGTAAAATAATTTATGGTATGTATGACGCAGACATAATGATTTTAATGCGAACATGCAATTAAAATTGAATATAAAAAAATAAATAAACAATATCAGAATATTAAGAGCATGAAAAAAATATTAAAAAAAACAAATAATAATTCAAACATCAAAATTTTAAATCAAATAGATTTACTATTGTAACAATTAAATATTACCTCCAAAAGAAATCAACGGAAATTTTGTAGTAATAGAAAAAATATTCTTTCACCAAATTATTAGATGTAAAATATGAACCTGCAAAAAAAATTCGAACATAAAAAGATGAATAAACAATGCGAATATTAGAATACGATAAATAAGAACATGAGAAGAGAAATAAAAAGAAGCAAGAGACGTCCAAAGAAATAAAGTTAAAATATGAGAATAATAATATTTATAGAGTTGAAATTTATAAAAGTATAGAAATTAAGATGAACAGTTGAGATTAAAAAATTAGATATAAGATTTGATATTATGAATATATTTATAAGATTTATATAAGATGTATACATTTATATAATATTAAAATGAGTAAGTCTCATGTGCACCAGTTACACGGTGTAACTCTAATTCATTTTTAAAAAGTTAAACAGTTTATAACTGAAAAGTTAAACAATTTATTACTGAAAAATGTATCTTTCATAGTTTAACTTTTCAGTAATAAACTGTTTAACTTTTCAGTTATAAATTGTTTAATTTTTTAAAAATGAACTTGAGTTGCACTGTGTAACTGATGCATACAAGACTAATCCTATTAAAATATATGATCAATATTAAAGCACTTAAAATATAAGGTCAAGATTAATTCTTTATGCCATAGTTAATGAAAAGAGGGGAATTTTGAAATCGAGCATTGTGATTGATTTAATAACTTCGTCTTTATATATATATTGAAAATATTTATATATGAACTATTTTTTAATTCTTGTTTGTTGTTGAAGTTGATGAGGTGGCTCATCAATAGAGTGTGAAAGAGTTTGAGCATGCATTTATTGGCCGAATGCTTACTCAATCCGGGAAAACTCTCCTAACTAGGCTCGAACTTTCTAATATTTTATGAGTGTTTGAAATTAATTATTCGTGGTAAAGGGTATTATACTGTGTTTTTTGCCAATGTTTTGGACAAGGAGAGAATTGGCTGCTTGATTCAGGAAATTTCCTTTTGCAAAATTGGAATAAAGTCTGTGCTTCCTCTGCCCAGGTTTGGATCAGATTTTTGGAGCTGCCAATTGAATACTTACATCCCAAAATTCTTGAGTCTCTTGCAGCTTGTGTTGGAAATCTTGCTAGGGTGGATATGAATACGCTAGATTGTACGTTGGGGCATTACGCAAGAATGCTAATTGAGGTGGATTTTAAAAACAACCTGGAGGAGAAAGTTATATATAGAAGGGCAGGTAAATTTGCTTTTATTATCATTTTTTATGAGAATTTGTTGGATTTTTGTCGGGAATGTAATGTCGTGGGTCACGCAGTTTCAAAGTGTTTTAGAATTTATAACTTTGGCTAAAAAGAGAAGAAAAGAGGGGGAGGAGATCGAAGAATTCGACTTCTTGGAAGTGGGCAAATGGAGGAGGAAGTGGATGCCCAAGCTAATGGGCTGCGGAAGGAAACTTATAAATTCCTATCTCAATCAAAGGAATCTCATTCTAAGGTAAATGAGGAGACGGAGGTGGAGAACCTTAGTAATTACCTCCACTGTGTGAATATGAGTCTCCTGTAGCCTTGAGAAATCATCCATCAATTGCTCTAAAGAGAGTTGAAGGTCAAGATCCCTTGCTGAGTCTAAGCTAAGCTCAAATGCATGGTCAGGAAAAAAGGCAGAAGATATGGCTTTGGTTGTAGAAAACCAATTTGAGTTACTAGAGAGGATCCGATTTGGGAGGATGGACCTTTAGATCCTCAGTCTAAATTCCACTTTCCAAATATTTCTATCCCTACTGCATGGGATCTCGATTAAGAAAGCCTTGAGGATTAATATTTCGGGGATCACACCACATCACAACCTTGATCACCAAGAGTTGATCTAAATCCTCTTTTGACATTGCTAATATAGTGTCGAGGTCCAGTGAGATGGCTTTTATTGCAAAGGGAAGTTGAGCGGATCAACTTGAAGGATGATCTTTTACCGCCGCCGAAGCATGGCTTATTTTCTCTTTTATGATTATTCTATATATCTTGGAATACACATTCTAGAGGACATAAATTCAGAATACTTTAGAACTTGATTTGGTTATTTGGTTTTTTCTATTTTGGGCACTTTGACTCTCGGTTACGACTTTGTATTCCAGGTTGATTCCTATTAGAAGAAAGAGATTGGTTATTGGTAACTCTTTTTCTCCAACGACCAGGTGGTTTACAACTAGATTTTTAACGAGGTCCATCTAATCCTTTCATTTTCTTTCTTCTATCCCGGACTGTGGGATTCATTTTCTTTTTTCCTTTAATAAATTTCCTTAATAGAAAAATATATATTCATTAGTGATAATTAAATACTAATACTCTTCCTACCTTTTAACACATGTTTTTTTAATGAAAATAACTTGATCCCTGCAAAACTAATACTCTCTGGTGAAATAGTTCATATTCTTCTAAGTTATTTATACATGAAATATTTTCACTCTGTACTTTGCCACATAATTAAGATGTTGAAATAACATGAAAAATATATAAAATATAGAGATTAAAAATTTGTAAGTCCTATGACTTGTCTTTATTTTAAATTTGATCTACACGAAATACACATTTTGATATTGGTCTTTTAAGTTTAAAATATTTTGATTTGGTCCTTTTACAAACTTACAACAACACCAAAATCCTGTAAGATTGTAAAAGGACCAAAATCAAAATATTTTTAAATTTACATGACCAATATCAAATAGTGTAATCCATGTGAATAGAATTCAAATTCGTGATAAGTTGTAAGGTTACAAATTTTTTATCCCTAAAATATATAGCACAAGAAACATACAATATAATTAAAATAACTTAAATCAAATTTAGTAAATGAATTTTCATTGAAAATGAATGGATTTAAAAAATAATAATATTAGAAGACATATATTTCAAATTATGAATTGTAAACAGACAGAAGAGAAGGGAAAAACTAAGGAAAAAGAAGGATGGAAGGGGTAGAAAGGAGAAATTTTAAATGATATGGTTTTGGTGAGAATTTAAAAATTGACAAAAACTAGTATGAACACGAGCAAACTCGGATTTATCAATTATCACTGTCATATGTATATACTATCACTATTTAAAAATTTAAGTATATTTTTATGACAGTGATAATATGAATGAGTAATAGTGATACGAAACTTACTTTTAAAAATCATTCATTTTAAACATGACACATATCCAAGTATTTGCAATTCATCAACTTATTTGGAGAAAGTGGTTATCTGTATGTTAATCAATGGATTTCAAATCACCCTTCCAAATAGAGTTTTAAAGTATTTCAAATAAATGTCCTCTAAATCACAAAAATTACAAAAAATTTAAAAATAAATGAATTTATAAATTTCAAAGAACATGATTTTGTTGAGATCCAAAATTCCCTTAAAATCCAGCAACATAAACATCAAATCCAAACAAGTAAAATATATTTAAATTGTGAATTTAATATAATGCATAGTGTTCAGTGATGCAGAAATTGGTCAAGACTGTTAGACACCGATCCGATTTTGCAGAAATCGGCAATTTTAAGTGTTTTCGGGTCTAGGCGGTCTTAGGCGGCCCAAGTTTTGTATTTTTATATTTTAAAAAAAATAAAAAAACTAGGCGGCGATCCGATTATCAATTTCCAACTTCTGCAACCTTGATAGTGTTAAATCATTTCATCCAAACACAAAATAAAAATTGATATCATCAAAACACTTTCAATTCATATATTCCTAGGAATAATTTCAGTCCTAAGAGATCATACCTTAATATTAGGAGAACTGTGCTCACTTCAAGATTAATCTCTCCTCTGTTGGTTGTCTCTTATATATGAGAGCAGGTAAATAGGAATCAAGATAATTATATATGGATGACTTGGTGCCCTAGCAGCCAATATCAGAAATAAAGCAATAAACCCTAGAAACTATTTTGTTATTATATATATATATATATATATATATATATATATGTTTGGGCCTTTGGGCTCTGATATTATAACCATTTGAAGATTTTATGTTTAAGGAAAATAAAGTTGAAGTAAATATATTGTACACTATTGTCGGTATATAATTAATGTTGTTAAATTAAAATAATTAATATTCAACAACTAAAATTATTTAAATAAATAACTAATATCATAAAAAATTACATTAGTAAAAATTTAATGATTTTTTTTTGTCGAAAACATATGATCAAATTGAGCAACGCTTGAAATATTTCTACCATTAATCTATGTTTTAAAAAACCGGTCGAACCGCTAACCAGACAGAGCACCGTACGGTTCAAAAGCGTTAAACCGACCACTCAATGAACCGCTTGAGAACCGGTCAAAAGCGGGATAAAACGAGTCGAACTAGTCACTCAATTAACTTGGTTTTACATTTGATGTTTGTAAGACATTTGATGAATTTGGTTTAACATTTGATGAATTTGGTTTAACATTTGATGTTTGTAAGACATTTGGTGGACTTGATTTCACGTTTGATGTTTATTAGACTTGTGAAGAACTTAACTTCACGTTTAATATTTGATTTGTCTTAATATTAAATTTATGTTTACATAATTTTTATCTCAATTTGTTCATTATATATATATATATATATATTTCAAAGGAAAAAAATTATATGATATCCATAATTTATATAATTATGACATTGTACTAATTTAACCGCTTTATTAACGGTCTGACCGATTGAACCCGGTCCGACCAAAAATTATAAGGTGTCCAATTCAACGTCCGCTTCCACTTTTTAAAACATAGCCATTAATACATATATTATTTAATTATATATAATAATGCTAACAAAATTAAGTTTAGAAACATTTTTTTTCCATCAAAATTATTACTAAGTTTGTAAAATATTAGTATTATATGTTGAAATATTTTTTATGGTAATAATATAAATATATATTGAAGATATATTTGAGATACATATATGATGATAAATCCATATATTTTTAAAATAAAAGATTTTTTATAATATCACATAGATTATGAACATATATTGTTAGGATTTTTAGATAGATTTTGATGATAGCAAAGTTAGGATTGCATGTTTCAATGCTAACATTGCATGTAAAAAGTTTGAAGAAAAATGGTAAAGTTATTGTTGTCAAATGAAGTCTACAGCTGTGCACTTGACAAATCTATAGTTGGACGAAAACTTACAGTTGGAACTAAACCTACAACTGAAGTCTAATTGGCAGGAAAACCTTATAGTTAAAAGGTAAACTTGTAGTTAGAGAGAGCCATTGGAGAAACAAGTACAGAGATTAGAGAAAAAAGACCTAGATAGGGATGGCAACGGGGCGGGTCTGGGACGGGTTTGGCCTGTCCCAGGACCCGCCCCGCCCCGCCCCGTCCCCAAACCCGGCAGGTTTTACCCGCCCCGACCTGCCTACCCGCCTATTTTTATTTTATTTTATTTTTATCATACATATCAAATACTTTACACAAAATATAATAAATTTTTAAATATAACATCAATATGCATATGAATGATTCAAACAACAATAAATATGCAAAATAATCCACTTCAAGTTTCAACTTATTAAATCTAAATATTTAAAATCACACATATATTGTTCATTGAAATTAAAATAATAAAAAAAATTAATGAACTCTAATTTGTACAATTTTTGCTCATGACTTTATGCATATATCTAATCTAATAATTTGATGAACATGTTAATTAATAGTCTAATTTTTATATATTTAATTATACATATATAATATAATATATTTATTTAACTATATATATTTAATTAACACACATACACACACACACATATATACGGGGCGGGTCCACCTAATACCAAGACCCGTCCC
Organism: Prunella vulgaris; assembly: GCA_026898435.1. Lineage (NCBI taxonomy): Eukaryota > Viridiplantae > Streptophyta > Magnoliopsida > Lamiales > Lamiaceae > Prunella > Prunella vulgaris. Next base: position 371,004 of record JAPKLY010000201.1, read on the forward strand.
AAACCCGGTGGGTTTTTGGTCAAACGGGTCCTAACCCGCCCCGCGACCCGTTTGACCGGGTTTTTACCCAGCCCGTACGGGGCGGGTTGGCGGGTCATGGTTTGAACCCGCCCCATTGCCATCCCTAGACCTAGAAGACCTTAAATCATTTTACTTAGTGAAGTACTAATCCGCGCTCACTAGTGAGTGATTCAGGATAAAAGTTGAAAGCAATTCAAGACTTTAATCTAAAGATATGGATTAATTAAAGGATTCAGATGAGGACACATAATACAATCACTTCTACTCTGAGTGGAGAGGAATGACCACTTGACACATGAGAAGAATAGTGAGAGAGGAGGCTTTAAATTTGAAATTCTCAACATATAGTCACACCTCTCCATCTATAAATAGAGAGAGAAGTCTGGAGGAAAAAAACAACAACACTCGAGCAATCAAGAAATATTCAATCTGAGCAAAACCTACAGCTACCAATATTTTCTGAGAGTTTTTAGTTATAGATATCTTTCAGTGTGATTCATATATAGATTAGCTTGTTAGAATTTTTCCTAGAAAGAATCACATATTGTTTTTGTTCCCTCACTTTATTTTAATTTGTTATCTACTTAGTGTAGATTTATTCTGTGTGAGGTTAAAAGTTATGTCTAAAACAGTGTTATTCTGAGTGAATTAGTTAGAGTTTCACTAGTATTCTGAGTGAGAGTTAGTCCTTAGGAGGAACCATTTGTAAAAGATTTGTGTGATCATCTTATTGAATTTGACATTTGTGTGGTGTAATGGGTGTAGGAAGACTTTCGTAGTGCCACCATAAATTCTTATGTTATTTTATTTATTTACTTACTGTATTTTACATATTTATATTTAATTTTCTGTTACATTCATTCATTGTTTTAAGCTACTGCATAAAAGTTAAGAACTCAGAATCTACAGTTGTAGACTGTCTAGTCACTCAAATGTATATTTGTTGGTGTACATTGTTTTTCATTAACAGACACTTATTCCGCTGCACTTAGGAGTTTCTCAAAAACATTTCTAAAGTGTGAGAAACAACTCAAGAAAAGATATCTACAAGTAAAGTTTTATTTTGTTTATTTTCAAACTCTATAGCTGTAGACTCTATAGTCTGCAATTGTGACTTTATGTCCAAAACACTTCTAGATTTTATTTTTAGAGTTCTGCGAAGGATCTTTCCAGTGCTTTTTGCTAAAATTTTGTATTTTGCTTGAAGATTTATTCACCCCCCCCTCTAGACCTTCACCACTATGGGACCAATAAGTTGTATCAAATGAGTTTGCTTGCTACTGCTTTGATCAATACCAAGCTAGAACTTTTTATTTTTATTTTTTGAAAAACGCACTAGCATAACTTCATGGCTCCAAAAAATTGTTAAATTTAAGGTTCCTATGTTCTCAGTAGAAGATTATGATGAATGAAAGATCGGGGTGCTAGCACACGTTTCAGCTATTAATGAGGAGATGTGGTCAATCATATAGTATGGACCATTTGCAGTTCAGAAAGTGATTGACCACATCTCCTCATTATTAGTTGAAAAGAATGGATTGGTGATGATAAGAGAAGATCAAATCTTGAAAATGTTGCAAAGAGCACTATTTATACCACTCACTAAATAAAATTGTGTTTAGCACAATTAAGTATTGCATCCCCAACGGACTGAATAAAATAGTGTTTACCAACTTATATGTTCAGTTGGAAGAGAATGCCCTTAAGACTGAAAAATACGGGGATAATCTATCAACAACTAGTAAACAAGATGTTCCTCAACCAGATCGGCAAAACCATAGAGGTATACATAGATGACATACTCATCATGAGCGTCAGGATGGAGGACCATCTCAGGGACCTTGCCGAAATATTCTCAATACTGAGAGTCAACAACTCCTGCCCATATACTACGTCAATCAGGTTCTCCACGTTCTGAGCTCCGGTACACTGCGCTGAAAAAGTTAGTCCATGTCAGGAAGCTGAGGCCTTATTTTTTAGACCATCAAGTCGAGGTCCTCACAACCCTGCCACTTAGGCAAGTACTCCATAGGCCTGATACCAGCAGTCGATTGCTGAAGTGGTCCTTGGAAATTGCCCAGTACGGTGTGACCTATGCTTCCCATATAGCGATCAAAGGATAGGCCTTAGCGGACTTTGTGGTAGAGGTCACTTTCCCTACCAACCCTTCCAGAATAAGTTACCCTCCATGGAAGCTCCATACTTGGATCATCCACAAGTACATGTACAGGAGTCAGAATAGTTCTAATCGACCCTAACGACTAATGTTTCTCCAACGTGGTGCGTTTCAATTTCCCCACGACCAACAATGAGACGGAATATGAACCCTTAGTGGGAGGCCTTGAGCTCTCGTTGGCGATATAAGTTAGGCGCCTGCACATTTTTATGGATTCACTTTTTGTAGTGAACCAAATGAACGGTGAGTACAAAGTGCAGGGCGAACATATGGTGAAGTACCAGGATCTTGTGGTCAGTTTGTGTGAAAAATTCGAGCAAGTCTTCATCAAACAAATACCTCGCGAGTGTAACTCTCAGGAAGATGCTCTTTCAAAACTCGCATCATCAAAGGGATCGACGAATCTCTCCAACGTTTAGTTGATAAAGCTGCCCTCACCATCCATCGACAGGATATTGGTCGCATCTTTGGAGGTACTCGGTGACACCTAGATGACTCCTATCATTGTACACTTGAAAACTGGAAGTCTCCCTGAGGATCATTTTAAGGCTCGACAGATAGAGCTACGAGCATCGAGATTTATCCTATTGAACGAGCAATTGTATAAGTAGGGCTTCAACATACCACTGTTAAAGTGCATCACCCATGAGCAAGAAAAAATAGCGTTCGCCAAAATCCATGATGGTGTTTGTGGAAATCATACAGGAGGCAGGTCCCTCACCTACAAAACTATGCGGCAAGGCTATTTTTTACCGATGCTCAAGAAAGACACCGTACCATATGCCAAAAAATGTTATTAGTGTCAGGTTAATGGGCCAAACATCAGGCGGTCCCCTGAACTTCTCACATCAATGTTTGATTCCTGGTTGTTCACCTAGTGGGGTATTGACCTAATCGAGAATGCCCCACCATGAATATCAACACTGAGAATTGAGCGTCCTCGGTGTGGCCTACTGCTCGAGAGAAAGGTACGAACAACAAGCAGTTGACACTAACGACACGTGTGAAAGAAAGTGGAAGTTATGCACCGATTCTATTCTGACATCGAAGATCCTTATTATGGAAGCGTGTCCAACTATCACTTTGGTATTGGTCGAGGCAGCCTTGGCAAGTCCCCACTATCTCCATAATCTCTGGGACAAAACATAACGTGTCCCCGAAAGCAAGTGGAGACCACCGGACATGTGTCCCGACATTAGTCCTTGAAAACATGTATAATTAGGTCTCTTAATGGCCCAAGAAAGACATCGACAATCCATCTCTTTTATACAACATACTTTGCTCTCCATTAATACAAGAACATATACATTCAAATCCTAGACCTTGCAAATAGAAGGCTAGGCGAATTCTGGAGTTATTTGCAGTTCTTATTCCGTATTTATTTTTGTTCCTTTGATTCCATAAATATTCTAGGAACAAACATTTGTTAAATAGAAATTATTTAAAATTAAAAAAATTGTGGGAACAGAAAATTCCTGCATGGGCGGGGATGGGGACAGACTTTCCCCTTTGAAGTTCCAAGGAACGGAGACGGGGAATCCCTACAACCACGGGGATGGAGATGGGGATTGGCCCCTCATCCCATTAACAAGCCTATATAGCTCAACCGTTTAATATAAATGAAACCACCATATCAGAAGGACGCTTGGTTTGAAAAAAAAAATCTTTAAAAATAATAATGAGGATAAATATATAATAATTATTGTAGTTAGGGGGAACGAAAAAATGTAAACAATATTATTTTCCCTCCTAAATAAGGTAAATATTACTCTCGTTTGATTATTCTCCTCTCATCTTATAATCATCATCCTCAATCAATCCTCATGTCACAATCAACAACTTTCATTTTTGTCAATATTTTCCAAAGTTAGAATATTATACTAATGATGTAACTACAATAAAAATAAATGACCATCAATATATATAAGGGTAAAAAAGAAAAATAAAGTTTCATTCTTATTACTATTAAAAAATTTAAAACAAGCGCACTTAAATTTTTTTGAAACCACCAAATTTGATAAACTAGTAAGCAAACATATTTTAAATCTCAATTCCATCCTCTGATTCATAAAAAGCTGATATGTAATCAAACACTTCCAATCCATATTTTCATGAGAAGCATTTCAACTCTAAGGTATAAATTCATTGGGACTCGTTCTATTGGACTTAAAACTTTGTGATCCAAGTTCCATACGAGATTGAGATTAAAACTTAGAATTTTGAATATTCTTTTCAATCTACACCTAAAATTACCTATACACATATTATTACTTTTCACAAAATTAAGTACAACCGCACCATCATATTCTTTTTACCATCTCTTCATTCTTTCTGATATTTTCTCTCACCCAATACAATATAATATATAATACAATATTAATAATTATTAAACTTTAATTTAACATAATATAAAATCTCGCCCTATCAAAATTCCAAAACAAAACATATATTTATCAAATTTTTTCAAATCTTAGGATTTCTGAGTCTCCAATTCTCCTATAAACCTTAATCCCAAAACAACTCGTATAGCTCATACCTTATATTAGAGATGTCTGCGGCCATCGCTTTCAGGATTAATCTCCTCTTGTGTTGCTCATATATTTGAGAGCACTTTACTAAAGGAATCTAGATAACTAAAGATGGATGAGTTGATGCCTTTACAGACAAAACTGAGAATAAAACAATTAACCCTAGACTATATATATACGTTTGACAAAAACTTGTGTAAACTCGAATTTACGGTGAACTCGATTTTGTCAATTATCATTATCATGTGTACATACTATCATTGTTATGTATATATATTTACTATCACTATTATGCATATACGGTATCACTATTAAGAAAATCAAACATATTTCTATAACAGTAATAGTGTATATGAATAACATTAATGGTAATTATACATAACAAAAATATAAGTTCATGTATGTGAACTCGAATTCACAAGAGACCTACTCTATATGTTTGGGTTTTGGCAAAGACATTAGAGACACACTCATGTAAACTATTTCACAGTGTAAAACATACCATATTAAAAATTCACGGGTCCTTAATTGGGTCGGGTCAGATTTGGGTATTTTTTACTAAAATTTTTGCAGCTATAATTCCAAGTTTTTTTCACTCCAAGATATGTTACAATTTGGACAAATGCATGTTACAAAATTATTTCCTTAATTAGCAGTAGATGAATAGCAAGTTTAACTTATATTTACAACTAAGGATTAGTCTTGTATGCACCAATTACACGGTGCAACTCAAGTTCATTTTTAAAAAGTTAAACAGTTTATAACTGAAAAGTTAAACAGTTTACTACTGAAAAGTTAAACTATGAAAGATACACTTTTCAGTAATAAACTGTTTAACTTTTCAGTTATAAACTGTTTAACTTTTTAAAAATGAACTAGAGTTGCACCGTGTAACTGGTGCGCAGGAGACTTGCTCTACAACTAATACTTTACATTGCATTTACAAAATACAATTATTTGCTTGATTAACAGTAGATGATGTTTGAGTAAAGAATTATCATCAAGGACGTTCTAGTGCATGGTAAATTCTTATACAAGACTTGAATTATTCGATGATGCCATGTGAATTACTAGAAATATGTGAAGTGTATGGTTAACTCAATAGGGGAAGTTTCGTAAAGGGACTGGAGCATGCTACTATGAAACAAAAGATCTTTTTAAAGAGATTCGATCTAGAACTCTATGTGCCAAAGTTCAATATTGAAATAACTTCAAAAGTTTTCCCTTATTTTGTCTGTGTCAATGAACAATTAAAAACACCTGAAAATTTTCAGATTAGGTCCAAGTCAAATAGCAATAATTCAAAGCACTTCTTTTTACACTATTCAGAACCATTTTTTTATCGTATTATCACAACAATTGCTTTACAGTGTAAATAAGTAACACTGCTCCATTTATAAATTAGTGATATATTTTTCAAAATAAAAATCATTTTGTTAATTAACAGTAAAAACTAATATTACATTTTATCTGATTTTCACAACTAATATTTTACAATGTAAACAAGTAATACAATTTCATTTAGTAAATAATACGGTTAGCACAAACAAATCCTACAGCCCTTGTCATATAAAGACGATGAAGAATGTCATAAGCCTAATATAAGTTAAACAAAAATGTGTTGGCTTTAGAAGCTAATCTTCGTTTTCAGAATTTGAAGGCAGAAACTGACTGCTTTTAACGAAAATTCCAAAACTCAATCCAAATGCAGACTATAAAGCTTATCATAAAACAAATAAGTATGCTTGCCTGCTTGGATAATATTGAAGTAAAAAACTCCTACTTTAGTTAGACACTTAATGATACACTAGTGGTAAATCTAAACTACACCAAAAGGCAACGACCACACACGCTGCGTCCACCGTTCATTTGATTAAACATAAACGGTAGAACATTTCACCGATGGGCACCATATCAAAACCATAAAGAGGAATGCATTGTGGTGCTAATGTCAACTCGCCTAGAAATTTGGCTATTACATCATATGATTCATATCACAAACATGCCAAGGGCCAGGTTTCCACTAAAAGGCATAATTAAGGTCGTCCATGAGATTAAGGAGTCCAAATTTAACTCGATCACAATCCATTATCCCACCCATTTCTAATGAACTGGGATAATGTCCAACTGCATGTGATTTGTGAGATACTCTGGCCTTTTCTTTTCGGTGAGAAAACAATTATAGTGTGCTCGTGGTTACAATGGAAAGTCAGCAAACTGAGAGGCGTTTGCAAACACAAGTAACAAATTTTAGAATCATTTATTTTCAAAGGCTAAACGAAGGAGCTTTTGGAAATAAGTGTTTCTCCCACGTTGAATATGGCCTGCAAACACCCCAAACTCTCAAAAAATCCATCAAATCAACTAAACAAGTTTTGCGACAACTCTATTATTCACTTGTAATTAGAAATTCATCTGTCACACAAACTTGGTTCATATATAAAGAGTAGAGCCACTATAATCCCACTAAAATTCCATAGCACTTACTTGGAAGTGCAAGCAGCTACTCAATATCAAAGCCTTTCTCTTGAAGCTCAGATACAACCTCATTCTTCATCCTCATCCACAGTTTCAGAGACTCTTGATGAAGCTTATTGTCCTGCAATTCTTTCTCATAACTGAACGAATCTTTGTCGGTTTCAATGATTCCTTTTGGTCCAATGGCAGTGCCAATCATCCCACCCTTAGCAACGAATTCCTCCATTGCCTCTGCATCGCCTGGGTAAGGGAATAAGCGGCGCTCATAGAGATGGGCCAGTTCCTTCTCTTCCTTAGGCACTGGCTTCAGCGTCCACCATCCAAACGGGGAAGTCTCGTTTAAAAACCATACGGCCCCAAAAAGGGCGTATGTGCATACAAGACCTTTGCCTACTTGCTTCCAGAAATGGTGGTCTTGTTTACCTACTCCAAATTTGCTCAAGAATTTATCTGATGTTATTAACGCCCACCCTGGAAAAAAGAAACTTTGTCCACTAAGACTGTTTGGTTGTAGTTAAAATGAGAGAGATTCACAAGTGAACATAATCAAGAAACTACAAAAGGCTGCATTTTTCATCATAAATTATCCATGATAATCTCAAAAATAAAAGCCATGAAAACAAACTCATTGAGGCATTCTGTCAAACAGGTAACAGGCAAAAATGCTCAAGACACAATTTTGAAGAGCAACCTAATTGAGGCACTCTGTCAAACGGGTAACAGGCATAAATGATCAAGAGAATAAGCCAAACCTATCGGATAGCCAAATCGGGGATTTATCGAACAATTATATGCATAAAACAATCGAGAAACTCCAATAAAGAAGCTTAAGAAGTTCAATTGCACAAGCTTACACTACAGAGAAAATATGCTGCCCGGGAAAGAGATCTAACCTGTCAAAGGCTTTTGATATCGTTTCAGAGGCATCGATGGGGAGTTGAAGTGAAAGAATTTGTAAAATGGGGAATTAAAATACTACCCTCTACTTATGTTTAAAGATCATATTATCATCAATTCGTTCATCCCACTTTTTAATATAATATTTATTTTTTTATTTACATACATAATTTTTAATTCAATTAAATTTTAATTTTGAGTGTGTCTTGAGCACACCCGGGTGCACCGAGTTCATTCAAAATTTAAAAATTAATTTTGCTAGTTCCCGTTCAATTTTTTCTCCATCCCACCGACGTGGCTGATTGAAATAGATGAAGCTCAAATCATTTCCGCCACCTGAAGCAACCATCCACCGTGCCTTATTGCCATAGAATCTCCACAGTAAACATCCCCATGAATGTCTGTGATATTATAAACGCTGATCTCCGCCTTTCTTTCACTTGTACATCTATTGAATAAGTCGTTCTCTCGATGCTTCTTGTCATGATCGGGAAAATAAGGGGCTTCATGAAAACTAAACAAGAGTAACAAGTTCATCTCTATCGATTATACCCATCATTGTCGGAGTCCGAAGCTCATCTCTATTGGATCATAAAGCAATCCATCTCTATTGGTTTTATTCTGTCAATTTGTATAGACAAATTACTTTGTTCCTGTGTTGTACATATTTTTTAATTAATAAATCTTTTGAGTCATTAAAAAGATATAAATTATAAATTAATATATAAATATATTCAAAAACTTATTTATAATACTCGAGAAACAATTTATAATACACAAAGAACAATTTATAATATTCACAGTAACAACTTATAAATAAATAATTAATAAATAAATAATGTCCAAAGAATAATTTATAATACCCGAATAACAACTACGTAATAAATGAATAATTATACCCAAAGACATATTTATAATAAGAACAACTTATAATACCAAAAGAACAATTTATAATACCCAAAAAATATCTTATAATACCCAAAGGATAATTTATAATACCTAAATAATAATTTATATATAAATAAATAAATTTAAAGAATAATTTATAATGCCCAAAGAATAAATATACTAAAATCTTTAAAATAATTTTATATGAGTTTATTACAAACTATTTTTTTATAAAATTTAAATTAAAAAAAAAAAGAGAAAAGAGGAGGTTTAATATAACGCAAATTCTAGTATGCACCCTTGTGCATATTATGCATCTTGATTTTGCTTTGATTTTGAATTTAATTTGATATTTTCAGAAACACACAGTATACGCCGCACTGTGTACTTTTTGGTATATCAAGTTGTTTTTAGGTATTGCAAACATTTGTTCTTGGGGTATAACTAAATTGTTTTTTGGGTATTAATAATTGTTCTCGGGGTATTGATAATTATTCTTGGAGTATTGATAATGTTCTTGTGGTATTGTTCTGGGTTTTTTTTCAAAATTTATTTCTCACGGGATGCTCGAAGGTATATCCCAAGTCTTTCATAGAGAATGAAAATACAAAGAAAAAATTGAAATAGCAGGAGGAAAGATCAAATTTGATACTCATCCATCACAATTTTATTTTCTCATTTCACTATATTGATCACCGTTAATTCCTGAGATTTCCATTTAAGTCTATAAAGAAAGTAAAGCAGAACCAGTCCTATATCTATGGTTTATGGTTTTATTTTATGTTGTATCTATTGATGAATAAGATATATAATTAAGGGAACGAAAGTTGTCCAAATTATCAAAACAATCAGGGACATTACTATCTATTATGACATAGAAGGGATTTAAATTAAAACAGGTAATACAACCTTAACAGAATTAAATTGTAATAGCATAAGATCAGAAGACATTCAATCAGTACTATTATGAGTTTACGACAGAAATCAGCACGAAAAAAACATAAATGCAAGCAAGATCTCGAACGAGCTGAATGAAACAAACCAATCCACATGCACACAGCACACCTACATTGTTACGTGCATTGTTTTTGGGGTATTGCAGACATTTGTTCTTTGAGTATTACTAAGTTGTTCTTTGAGTATAAATAAATTGTTCTTAGAGTATTAATAATTGTTCTTGGGGTATTGATAATGAGAAACCTGGTGAACATATTTTTAAAGTAGAAATACCATATTAGCTTAGTTGACTGAAGAATATGGGACCTCATACACCTGTCTATATTCTTCAAACCATAACAAAATGCTAATTTACGATAGTATTTGTCATGAAAAAATCGTCTCAAACCATTATTTGAGATTACTTTGGGATTAGAAAAATGCAAAAGGATAAACGATTGCGAAGATTTGATTTTACACCCTTCCATAACTTTTAGTTTTTATATAAGATGAAATTTTTTCATATATACGTATCAAACATTTCAAGTTTATATGAAAGATATATAACCAATTCTAATTTATTAAATCCACAATAAAAAATGCCCCAATAACGACATACAATACCCCAAAACAACTTACAATACTCCAAAAACCAGTCAAAATACCCCAAGAATAAGTGTAAGTAAATACTCCAAGATCAACTTACAATACCCAAGATCAAGTCTAAGTAAATACCACAAGAGCAATTCTCAATACCCGAAGAACAAATAATAATACCCGAAGAACAAATCACAATACCCCAAGAACAAATATAAGTAAATACACCAAGAATAATTTATAATACCCCAAGACCAACTCACAATACCCCAAGAATAATTCTCAATACCCGAAGAACAAATATCAATACCCGAAAAACAAATCACAATACCACAAGAACAAATATAAATAAATGTGTGTTGTTGTGACTCAAAGTTCATATTGAAAGTGAATTAATTAGGTACCTTGATCTTCTTGTTGAAATTCCTGAGGTTTCTCTTGCTTTTATATCTCTCAATTCGTTCCTTTTATATCTGTTTATGATACACGGATTCTTCTAAAAATATTATAATGCAGTATCGGATTCGCACCCGCACCCTAAAAGGGGTAAGATTCTTGAATTCTCGTGTCGGATTCTTCACGTGGCGAATTCATCTGCCACGTGGCGAATCCAGCAAACGGATTCTCGAATCCACTGCACGAATTCTATTTATAAGCATTAAATATATTATTTAAATTGAATTTTATTATTTCGTATACTTTAAATTGATAGTGTGACATTCGTTTTAGATTGAATTTATTACTATGATTTATGTATTGAACTAATGTAATTCGAATTGATTTTTTTTACATAATTATATTATATTATTGAATATACTCAAATTTTAGGTGATAAAAAATATAAATGACTTATAATTAATTTATAAAAATTTTATAAAAAATATATGTTTTAGATATTATATATAATAAAATGTAAATAAATAGACGTATCCTTAACGAATCGCACCCTAATTTTTTTAAAAACTCGTATCGTATCGCACCCGCATCTGCTTATCCGCACCCGTGCAACATAGATATTTGTTCATGCTCTCAATTATACTGCTCTCGTTCACCAACGGACTGCTCGATCGCTGAATGCCCATGTTCACCCTCTGTACGTATAATTCCATTAATCTCTAAGTAATAATTAACGAAAATAATAATTATCGTTTAAATTATTTTAGTGTACACGTAAATTAAAGGTGGTCGGACAGAGTTCCGTTGGGTATGTAGTCGTAGACGAGAATCATTTTCTCATTGTCAATTTGTCATCGTATGTATATATATGTTTATGAAGTTTTTGGCAAAAATGAAATTGGATTGAAAATAGTAAAAAATTAAGGGTGCATATCATGTACATTGTGCACAGGAGAAACACTTTTAATATAATGATACATGCAATGTGGTCGCTTGTCTCATTAACAAACACGCTTCTCGTCTCTCTCGATGCTTCTAAAGGAAACACGCCTTTCACAATGAAAATATTTATATAGATTTATTATGAAATTATTTTAAAATATTAAATATGTAATTAAGTGTACTAAAAAATTCACCAGAAATATTAAAATTTTGAATAAAAAAATTAACAATTAAAATATAATACTACTGACTATAATTTTTAATACTACTAATGATATTCTTGATATTTCTAATTAAATATTTACTCCTTCCGTTTTACTATATATTTTCTATTTTGTTATTTTTATCTGTTCCACTATACGTGTCTCATTTCTTTTTTATCTTTTTTGAAAATTATTATTCATTTTATTATTATTATTTTCATTACGTTTTACACAATTTCTTATTACTTTTTCACTAGTATTTTCACCCGTGCGATGCACGATCTATGATATTTATTAAATAAAATTAAAATTCTATTAATATCATTACTTATCTTACAATATGCATGAATTTAAAATTATAATATCAAGTATTAATTCTACTATATGTTACTCTCTATGTTTCAAAAAATATTGCACAATTCATTATTCACAAATATTGATTTGGGTTGGATTTGGGCTAGATTTCGGATCAAAATACGGTAAAATTGACCTGAATTCAGATTGATTTTTTTTTCTCAATTTGCAAACTTTTAAAAGTTATTATCCTTAAATTGGCAGTTTGAAAAAGTTGTGGTCTTTATTTTGCCAGCTTAAAAAGTTATTTTCCTCATTTTTCCAGTTTGTAAAATTACAATCCTCATTTTGCAACCCCTTTAACTTACGGTTTTGAAAAATTATTATTCTCATCTCGTTTGGTGCACGATTTAACATTCATAATATTTTAATACAAATCTAAACTAAGTTTATTCTGCTCTCCAACTAATTGTTATTTATTAATTTTTTAACTTTTTGTTAATAAATTATTTATGTGAGGTAATATATGTATAAGTATCTCATAATTATTTAATTAATTATATATATTTATATTACCTTTTAAACTAACAAAATAATAAAAAATTTAATATAATATTTAATATTGAAAACACTAATAAATTTTTCTTAAATTTAAGTAGTCAACTATATATCGAAATCAATAAATAAATAATATTAAGATAATAGATTAATAATTTGAATTTGAATTTTATTTTATATAGAATATGAATGTAAATTAATTTTTTTTAAATAATTAATTTGAATAATAGAAGAGATGCACCGATTAAAATTGAATAATAGTTTACACCTTTAATATGTACTCTATTGCATAAATACACCTTTATAGTATGATGCGGAATATAGCTAGTATATATATGTGTAAATTGAATATGAAAAAAATAGTTTAGAGTAACATGCATGAAATTTTATTTTTGAATAAGTCAAAACATTGAAATATAATTTATTGAAAATACATTGATGTTACTATGAGTTGAATCAGAACTTGTTTATATTTTGCAAAAGAATTGAAACACTGTTTAAATAAGATTAGTCTTTTGAAATAATATTTACTGAAAATGCATTGATATCATTATAAGTTGAATTATGACTTATTTATATTTTTCAAAGAAATTGAAAAGCCACTTAATTAAATAAGGTTGGTATTTTAAAAAATTTCATTAACTAAATTTAATTATATCATTAAGTTAAATAATAATATTAATAATTTTAGAAAGTAGGTTATAAATTATATAGCTATAGATTTTTTCTATCATATCACTTATATTTTTTTGTTTTGTTAATCTGTATATTAAAAAACAATGAGAAACATATACCGAAACGGAGAGAGTAATATTTTAAAACAATTTTATAATAAATTTATTATAAACTATTTTCACGGTGACATTCCTTTATAGATTAGGTAAAACTTAACATGGGTGAAATCATATAAGACCAAGCTTATCATAAGTCTGAACAAGTTTACAAGAACACTCAGCATCCCCTCTGTTTGAGAAGATGGAGATAAATATACATAATAATGCGCAGTTCAATACAAAAACTAAACAAGCAAACCATATAATCGTGTGAACTATTCACAGAAGACATCCATCATAAGCTTCTACATGGCATCAAACTTAACGAAGAGTCCCGACCGCCTTTTTGTACGTGTACCACTTGGCAACCACAAGAAACACCGCGAGGTTTATCGTGCTCAGTATTGCCAATAGCCAGAAAAAGTAATGGAGATGGCCGTGGTTGAGATTATCAGGAATCCACCCAGGTTTCCCATCACGGGTACTGATACGGGTCACTATAGTCACGAGCAATGTACTCAAGTAGCTCCCCAGAGCAACGGTTGTCAGCTGAAGAGCCGAGCACAAGCTTCTCATAGCATCTGGCGCTTGCTCGTAGAAAAACTCCAGCTGTCCAATAAACATAAACACCTCTGCACATCCTATAATGAAATACTGAGGAACCTGCCAGAAAATCGAGATTGGTATTTTTGGGTACTCATATAAGTTGTGTCTTTGCACGTATCTGAGACGAACAAGCTCAAGTATCCCAGCTGAAAGCATGGACAGGATTGAGATGAAGAGGCCAATCCCCATTCGTTGGAGCTGAGTTATCCCATTCTTGTGGCCTGTGTACTTTCTGGCCACAGGAACAATGACTCTATCGTAGATAGGGACCCAGAATATCACACTAAGGGTATCGAAAATGCCGAGTGAAGCTTCTGGGATCTGGAAGCTTGATTTCCCTACATAAGTATCCATGGTTAAACCTTGTATAACGAACAATGTACCCATTTGACCATACACTGTGGCGAAGATGATGCCCGTTGCCCAAACAGGGAGTAATCGTATGATTGCCTTTAGTTCCTCCACTTGGGTAACTGTACAAAGTTTCCATGGATCCACTGAGTCTTTTACATGGTCCGATTGCGTCTCCACAGCAGCTTTATCGAAGAATCTGTATCCACACAAAATAAAATATGAACTACTAATAAGCTTTCAGAAAAATAAAAAGGATGAATCTGTATCCACACAAACTAAAATATGAAGTACTAATAAGCTTTCCAGAAAAATAAAAAGGAAGAATTTGTATCCACACAAAATAAGAAATGAACCATTAATAAGTTTTCCAGAAAAATAAGAAGGATTTGATACGGACTAACACTTTGTACTAGTTATACCGTGCAATTGGTGCAATTTTTAAACAAAAAATTTCAACCCAACTGTTTGTTTCTACATCTTTCCGCAAATCATAGAAAAAAAAGTGGAAAAGCATAAGTTCATGAGATGAAGAGTATCGGCCTGTACAATGAAAAGTATTTATATATTGGAGAAGTATTAATACTGTTCAACCTAACAAACTAATATTTCTCTTTTGTATGAATTAATACTTCTCAATAGGTAATTTAGTGTTTTTTGTGAATGAGCCAAATTTTGATCAAATTGAGTCAAAATTGCATCAGTCACACAGTGCGCAGAAGTTTTAGCATTTGACGACATGTCACATATCCTAGTTTCATTGAAATCTAATTATGCTAATTGGATGGATTCCTTCTACAATGGATTTGAAACCCATAACTATTCAACTCAACCAAATACAACCTAAGAATTTACTACTTAACTCAAATAATCATTACTCATTAATCAGGCATTACCGAAAATCTGCAGTGTGCTCAAGCTTACGGCTTCCTATGATTGCAGACTCAGCATCCGGAGTTTCATACAGCAGCGATTCATCAGGAACTTCGACTTTATATTTCCTGAAAGAAGCTACTAATACTTGGCAGATACGTGTGACTGGACTTCCCCCTGGTTTCTGATTACGATATAAACGAGTGCCAGAAAAGAAAAAGATCACAGCTATTGCCATTACAACTGTAGGAATACCAAATCCCCAGTTCCAACCGACGTTCATTTGTACCCAGACTAGGACAGAACTAGCAACCAAGGCACCAATATTGATGGAAAAGTAGAACCAGTTAAAGAAAGAGCTCTTATGCTTCTTTTCAACCTCAACGGTATCCTCAAACTGATCAGCCCCAAAGGATGAGACACAGGGCTTTATGCCACCGGTCCCCAGTGCAATAAGATAAAGAGCCACAAAACAAACGGCAGCTTGTGTGGTTGTTGCATGACAGTTATCCTTCGTTTCACAAGCTGGTCTCAGGCCCGGGATTGATGCTGATAATGTCAACAATGTCATTCCCTGATTGAGAACAATCATTCCATATCTCAGTATTCACGTTTTCAAAAAAGTTCTTCAAATTATATTTCATGGAAGATCAAACCAGAGTTTTCATGCAAATGAGCAGAAAAATGGTATTCTTAGTTCGATTGGTATAGAAAATTCAGGGGGCGCTTAGTTCATAAACCTTCAATGGAATGGTACAGAAATTAATATAGGGTTGGTGATTAATGAGAATAAGAGATGATCAATTCACTTTCATCATATTTTCTACGAAATAATGAGACTCAAAATAAGTTAATCATTATCTCCTTTTGATTATTTATCTACTCTATAATCTTCTCCTCAATCATTCATATGCATTTTTTGTCCCAACTTATTCCAAGATAAGAGCAATACACTAACATGTAACCATCACTCTCATTGTAATTTTCTATATGATTTTCATTGAAAATTTGAACAAAAAGCCCCCTCAGATTATGAAGATATGATATTATCCGTCCTCCCTTTTGGCCATCTGAAAGCCTGAACCATTGAGATTACAAAAGAAAACCTACAAAACCTAAGCCTTTGTTCCACTACGTGGGATCTAACCATTATGTTTGATGTAGACATGTGTTTTAAACGTTTGAAGTTGTCATAACAAATTCCTAGGAGAACCCAAAAAAGATCTACCTAGAACCAATTGTGCATCTTCAAAGTATCTTTCATCCTCTACTCAATAATAGATAGACTTCTCATGAGCATGGAAATGATAATACTCGATGATACTAATACTAATACTGATCTTTACATTGACAATGAATTTGGAAACTTAACCTTACACTAACAACATAAGCCTTTTTCTTAATTATTTCCAAAGACAAAAACCTACTCAACTCCATGCAACTCAACTCAGAAACAAATCGGACGAAATTCTCAGTTAAAAGAGCATATGCACAACCAAACCAAGAAAACTTACAATAACATAAATGATTGAGAAAGATGCTATAGTGCAATATCTTCCCATATATGAATCAGCCACAAAGGCTCCAATAAGTGGGGTGATGTAGCATGTCCCAGACCAATTCGAGACGTTGTTGGAAGCAGTGGTGCTGTGTTGGTTGAGCTGCTTCTTGAAATAAACCACCAAATTCGAGCTCATCCCATAGTACGCCAAACGCTCACAGCATTCGTTCCCTATCACCAATAATGAAGGGAAGTTCAAGAATTCGAACAAGAAGTTCTTCTACACAAAATTGGACATCACTATACAAGCGATTTCAATGAACCATAAACCCAAACAGCAAAATCAAGAGACATAAAGTTGATAAATCTTCAAGAATAACAGAACATGGTATCAAGATAAACACCTAAAATGAAGGGACAGGCTCTCCATGTTCCAGTTTCACTCCTCTTTGCAGGATTATTGCGGTAATCAATGGTCCCATCTTTAGTATACAAATCATCTTCCGCCATAGCCTCAGTCCCAACAAATGGTATCAGCTATATCTAATTTTGATTTACGCAATACTCTCACTTAACAACCCTGAATCTGCAATGTCCAAAATCAGGATTTCTTACTTAATACTTCAAGATTAACAGCTGAAACAGACAAAACAGAGCAGGGCAGCAATAAAATCCAAAAGAATTAAATAATATTGCCGAATTCAGGCTCTGTTTTAACTAAAAAACAACCGCTCGACGATGGAAACGAGCGATTAAATTAATAAATGACAAAAATAAGCATTAAAGATGGACATGAACGAGCAAAAACAAGAATCTGCGTCAACCTTTGAACACAATTTTCTTGATAGAGGCGATGCAGTGACGAGAGAGCGAGCTGGTTTCGTAAGAGGCTTACTCTTAAGTCACTTGCATTTGACCCGTTTGATAAAATGACTGAGTGAGAATTATACAGATTACAAGTCAACAAAAGTAGGTACCGGAAATGTGAACCCATAAACTCAGGAATTGAAAATTAAACACCGAAAACTGGAATCCATGATTCAACGCCAGCTGGAGATTTGTTTTATGTGAATCCCATCTGTGATAATTACACTTTTGGCATTGACAAATGACAATGATGATTGATAATGGCCATAAGGCTTCGTTGGGAAATGGAAATTGCGATATTTTTCTCTGGGGTGTGCGAGTTTGTTTGAAAAGGAAAGCCACTTTGATGATCATCATAAGATTCATAACTACTATCCCATATATGGTGAGGTGATGACATAAACAAGATATTGGTGTGTTTTTGTGTTCCAATCTAATCCAAGTTTCATTGTTTGTGTATATGACAATGGAGTATTAAAAAATTAATGAATCATGATAATTTGTGTTAATAGGTTAAAAGATTTCTAAGGGAAATACATATATTGAAATATAAAAAAATATCATAGAGAAACCCAATCAATTTAAAAAAAAAAAATACATGTAAAAAAATATATATTTTAAGTTAAGAAATATAAAAGATGGAAGAGAAGAAAATATGTCAGAAAAATTAGGGATGAAAAGGGGTAAAGGCGAGGGATTTTAAATGACATGAATTTGTAAAGGATTTAAAATTCTTCTATTTTAAACATAAAATAAAATCTAAATATTTATAAATTCACTAAAAGAATGATTATTTATGTGTAAAATTCATGGATTTCAAATTCACACGTCCAAATGAAGCCATAAATTATTTCGCAAATTACTAGAATAAATTACTGTGCAAAAACGAGTTCATCCAAAAAGCAAAATTATACAAAAATCGAAATTGTTAGTTGGGCAAATTAGACTGTCTAACATGTAAGCCGTCTAATTAGAAACTTGTTGGTATGAGTTATTTTTTATTTATTATCCTCTATAAAATCAATAATTTAATGGGACATAAACCAACATATATATATAATGAATTACAAATTATAAAAATTAAATAACAATACAATAAATCAATAATATAATTTTAACTCTCAAATATAATTAAAAAAATTAAATACGCATTTCAATCAACCTAGCCCTCTTAAGTGATGCATAATGCACAAAATGTCTCGGGTAGGCTGATTTGTTCCTTACCGAGAAAAAAAAATATTAATAAAAGGATTAAATTCGTGCGTCACTTTCCTATTTCACTAAATTAAATATTATGAGAGTATCTCTTATCATTAAGAGGAAGGAAGGCCCATCTGTGTGGCTGAATATTATATATACTTGTCGCGTGATATTTACATATGAGACACCATTAGCCTTTAAAGACCCCATAAATTGATAACGATATTCTGTGCTTATATTACTATATTTATTTATTTTATCATGTAGTAGGTGAATAACAATATTATGAATAGATGCTTGTAAAAATGGTTCATAATATAAGATTATTATCATAAAGTATATATACTGATATCATAAAATATAAATTAGCATAATATTAAATTGTTCATAAATAGCATAATACTATGATTGAAATTCCCCAGTCACTGTCAATATACATCTCTCTCTATCTTTTCCTGACACAATTTCAACATAACTTTGTGGTTCCTGATGCTCCACCTTTTCAGCAGTGGTTAGCGCATAAGATACCATGTCAGCTTGACAAAATCTAGTTGGAGGATGTATGCTTCTCCTGTGTATTTCTTGCTAGACTATAGTTCCTGAGATCTTGGCCTTCAGAATCTGAAATTGAGTGGTCAGAATGTTCATCAGTTTCACTATCCTCAGATTCTACTTGTGGTACATGTTCCTGAGTTTTCATCTTACTCAGTATGTACTTGTCCTGAGTTTCTGTCAGGAGTCACCACCTCAACCGGAAATCCTTCTTCTGAAAGAATACCATTTGAATCTTGTGTGCTTAAGGTTGGTTGTATCTCATGACTTTCTCATTGAAAGTCACATCTCTACTGACAATGCATCTTTTGTGCCCAGGTTCTAGACACCATAACTTGTATCCTTTTACACCCTTAGGATAACCAATAAAGATACATCTAAGTGCTCTAGGTTTCAGTTTATCCTGCCTAATGTGAGCAAAATCTAGGCAACCAAAGACCTTCATGTTCTTGTAATATGAGATCCTTACATTCCACACTTCATTAGGTGTTCTGAACTCAATAGCTGAGGATGGTGACTTGTTGATGAGATAGCAAGTTGTACAGACTGCCTCCCCCAAAATATCTTGGGCAATTTTGCATCTGACAACATGCTCCTGACTTTCTCCAGGATAGTCCTATTCATCCTCTCAACCAGACCATTTTGCTGAGGATTTGCAGGGACTGTCCTGTGCCTTGTAATGCCCTTTTCTTTGTAGAAATTATTGAATTCCTCTGATACATACTCCAATCCATTATCAGTCCTAAGATGCTTAATGGATTTCCCCTTTTTGTTGTCTTGTTCACTGACACAATCTTTGAATTTTGCTAAGGCTTCACTCTTCTGCTTCAGTATGAACACCCATACTTTCCTGCTGAAATCATCAATGATTGTCATGAAGTATCTTCCACCTCCATGAGTCTCAACCTTAGCTGGTCCCTAGATATCATAATGGACATAGTCTAGAGGTGCATCAGTGGTCTTCTTACCCTTTGGGAATGGAATCTTCTTGGATTTGCCCAGGACACAGTGATCACAGAAATCCAACTTCATTGCTTTTTCATCCCCAAATACCTTCTTCTTTGACAATTCTTGGAGTCCTTTTTCTCCAATATGACATAATCTTTTATGCCATATCATAGTCTCAGTGCTATCAATACATTGTTTACTGAACCAGTAGAAGTGCTCCCAATAAGGATATACAATCCATTAACCTTCTTTCATTTCATGTATACTTTATTGTCTTTTGTAATCAGGATGAACCCATCCTTTGTGTTGAATTAATAACCCAGTTGATTCAGTGAACCTAGGGAGATCAGATTCCTCTTCAGTTCTGGCACCAGCCTCACATTTGATAGTATTCTTTCCACTCCATCATGCAGCTTCATCCTGATAGAACCACTCCTCTTCAATTTGCAAGTTTGATTGTTGCCTAACACAACTGAGCCCCCATCAAACCTCCTCAACTCCCTGAATAATGATTTTTCCGGGCACATGTGGAATGAACATCCTGAGTCAAGTACCCATTTATCATTCGATTTCAAGTTAGTCACAGTCAACACCTCAACACTATCATACCCTTCATCAACAACAACAGTTATATCAGCCTTTTGTTCCTCTCCTTGTTTCTTATTTCTTTCAGGGCAATTCTTCTTGATGACCAGTTTTGTGGCAAGCAAAACATCTCCTCTTCTCAACAAATTCACCAGATTTATACCCATTTGTGTTCTTCTTCTTATTTTTCTGAAAACCTTTCTTGCCCTTCTTGAATTTGATATTCAGGCCCTCAGCTTGTATTGAAACTCTCTTGTCAATTTGTAACTGCAGAGATTTGGTTTTGAGAGCAGCTAGAATATCATCAAAGGGCAACTGATCTTGCCTCCCAAATAGTAAAGCATCCTTGAATTTCTCAAAGGATTTAGGCAGAGAATCTAAGAGCATCAAAACCTTGTCATCATCATCAATTTCCACTCCCAGGTTCTCAAGATCATCAGCAGTCGGGAACGGGGGGCCAATCCCCATCCCCGTCCCCGCAAATTTCGCGGGGAAAATGTTATCCCCATCCCCGCCCCACCGGGGAACCTATCCCCGTGGGGAATCTCCGGTCCTCATTTAATATTTTATTTTTTAAAAATTTTATTAATTTTTTAATAATTATCATTAACAAATATAAAATAAATTTGTAAAATACACTAATATTTTTAAAATAAATAGTTAAAATCCAAAATAGAAATTTAAAGAATGTTTAAAATACAAAATACAAATTTAAATTACGTATATAATACAAACTATAAATATAAAATATGTATAAAATTCAAAATACAAATTAAAATCTAAAAAATATATTAATTATTTATTTATATTTTATGCATTATATAATATATATATATTTATTTATATGCATAAAAAGTGAGAGGGCCCCGCAGGGAACGGGGTGGGGAATACAATTCCCGTCCCTGCCTTCGGGGCAAAAAAAATCCCAGTCCCCGTCCTCATCCCCGTTCGGGGCGGTTCCCCGCAAGGACCGGGGATTCCCCCACCCCACTACCAAGCCTAATTCCTAAATTTAAAAAATGATATTCTAGTACTAAATTTTAAAAGTGTTATATCAAAATAATATAAAGTGTTATATATTTTAATGAGTTAAAAATGTTAAATGTACAATTGATCAAATATCATGTTACTACAACGTCATCCACCGTTGTAGTAAATACTTTTATACTTCACCATATTATAATTTTTAATATATCACGTTTATAGTTATATACAATGATTAATTAACTGTTGTCTATAAGATAATTTACTGATATACAACGGTTCAAAACTGTTGTCATAAGGTGCTTTCTACAACGCTGCTTTTATGAAAATATATAATGACTTGAAACCGTTGTCATTTAGCAAATTTTCCTGAAAACACTTATATACAACGTATATATACAACAGTTTGAAAATGTTATAGTAAGTTACTTTCTACAATGCGTCTTTTGAGATAGACAACGACTGACCATAATTAGAGATGTTAAACGGGCAGCGGGCTGGCGGGTCGGCCCGTTTAACCCTGTTTTTTACAGGGTTAGGTCCGAGCATATGGCGACCCGTATAAAACTGGGCCTTTTTGGCCCGGACCGGTTAGCCCGCGGGCTAAACGGGCTAGCCCGCCGGTTAACCGGGCTGGCCCGGTAGCCCGGTTTTTTTAATTAAATTAAATAATTAATATATAATATAAGTTAATTAAATTGGAAAGTGATTGTGGGCTGTGGAGGTGTGGGCCTGTGTACTGTGGTTGTGGCTAGCTTGATTTTGTGTTACATAATTGTAAACTTTATTAATTATATTTTTATTAATTATTAATTACTAATTCATTATTAACTAATAACTTAACTACATATTAAAATAGAAAATAAGTAAATAAGTAAGATCTCAATTAATTCAAAACTTTTAGGGATGTGTGAACTTAGTTATTAAATCATGAGTTCTATTTTATATTAAATTTTAAATTTGTAAAAAAAATTTACCCCGAGCCCGTTAGTGGCCCGTTTAGCCCGCGGACCGCTAGGGTTAGGATTAGGTCCGAGCATATAGCGGCCCGTTAAGGATGAATCGCTAAGGCCCGGGACCGTTTAGGCCCGGAGCCCTGTAGGGTTAGGGCCAGCCCGTTTAACATCTCTAACCATAATCATTGTCTATCATCAAAATCCTGCTGTAAAAGACAACGGTTATACTTTAAGCAACATGTTTTTTAATTTAGAACGATAAAAATCGTTGTCTTTCCAGCGTTGTATAACATCATTTTTTCTTGTAGTGCTTGTTAAACTCCTCAAATTGCTCAATCAACTCCTTCTCTTCAGTCATCTTGAAAGAAATCAGTTTCTGCTTCATGAACAACTTGTTGTTGACAGACTTAGTCTGATACACCTTCTCCAGTTTACTCCAAACACCAATGACAGTCTTCTCCTTGCACACCTCCCTCAGAGGCTTATCCTCCATGCACAGAATAATGGTGCTATGAGCTTTCTCCAATATCTCCTGTTTCTTGATTTGATTTTCAGACGAGGAGGAGGACCATTGATCTTCTGGTTTCAGGGCATTTGATAACTCATGATGAGTCAATAGAGCCTTCATTTTGATCTTCCACAAACCAAAATCATTTGCTCCAGTGAATCTCTCAAAATCCAATTTCGCAGATGCAATGATTGATGATTGATTCAGT
Source organism: Prunella vulgaris (assembly GCA_026898435.1). Classification (NCBI taxonomy): domain Eukaryota; kingdom Viridiplantae; phylum Streptophyta; class Magnoliopsida; order Lamiales; family Lamiaceae; genus Prunella; species Prunella vulgaris. The sequence goes on from JAPKLY010000201.1 coordinate 394,830, forward strand.
CGATTCTTCCCACAGACGACGCCAATTGTTGTGAATTAATTGACCACAACAAGACTTCAACTATTCAAGCAAGATTCAGAACAATGAAGAACTTCCACGATGAACACAAATGCAAAAAGATAAAGAAAATCAAAACAAGATATTTATGTGGTTCGATCAATTGATCTACGTCCACGGGCAGGGTTGCTCACTTTTACTAATCAATGGATAATGTTTACAGAGTACAATCTTTCCTCACTAAATGTGTATTTCTCTATATATTTCTTCTGGTTTAAATGTACATATATATAAACCCAGATCCTATAACTGAATCTCAAGTCCGTAACCAATCAACTAATCGTATGGTTACAACCGTCAAAGATAACTGACCAAAGTCCAACAGAATTATTTCTCCAACTGTATGAAATAACCAACTTTGTCACTGTGGTTGAAGTAGCCCATGTCATCCTCTGTTTTAGTTATTCATAGGTTCATAACTGTCAGCTTAGGAAATGACTTCAGTTTGAGTGACTCAGGAAGTAGATGATTTCAGTTCAGGATAAACTAACTCAGGACTGTGCCTTCAGGTAACTGATCTTTCAGTAGACAAGTGCCTTCAGGATCGAATCACTTAGGAAGTGAGTCAAGATCAGTGCACTCTTGCTCAATATCAAACCTTTGTTCAGGATCAGGATCAACTCTCAATTCTAATTCTCAGGATCTATTCTCATATTTTCAGGAATCATAATTAATACTTCAGGATTAATTCAGAAGATCAATACCCAGAATTCCAATTCTAGGATTCAACTCTATCAATAATCAAACTCAATTTATCTTTTACACATAACAACACTAAACTATAAATGACCCTAAGTTTTAAATAAGAGTGATTCTTTAACTATTTTTCAATCAACAAATTTATTCTATCTTTTATACTAAAGTTAGAGCAACACACTAAATAATTATCTCTTTCAATAATTTTGTTATCATTTTTATTAAATAATTAAAACTATCCCCAAATAAAAGTTGGAGAAATATCCACGCGTGTACCTTCGAAATTCCTTCACATGCACTTCACGTCATAGTTTTCATTCTTGCAAAATATTAATAATTATGTGACTTGATTACTTCATAAATTCTAATTTGATTTGAGTATTGATTGACTTTTCGTGGGATACCTTTCTAGTAATCCTCTTGCACTTGTCATCCATATTCCATAATTTGTACAAACACATGAATGTATATATATATTTGTTTGTTAAACTTCAAAATCATGATGAATGATAAAATTATAATGGGAGACGTTACACAAATATTTAGGGGCCGCTTGTTTCAAATTCTTTTATGGTAATGAGAATTAAATTTCATTTTTCTCATTTACCCTTACATATGTTGAATGAGAGTTTATGTTCATGGTGGTTACATCATTAATGTTGTGCTCTAATTTTGGAAAAATTGACAAAAAATGAATATTGTTGGTTGTGGTATGGGAGATTGATTGAGAAAGATGATTATAAGGTGAGATGGAGGTAATCAAATGGGGGTAATGATTACCTTATTTAGGAGAAAAAACAATGCTATATACCTCATTTATTCTCATTACATATGATAATTACTATGTGTATATCACATTCCCATTACCATTGAAGAATTTTTTTACCAAGCGCAGAATTTGGGTTGGTGTTGCAATATTAACCATAAAAAAAAAAAATGTGTATTGAATATGCAGTTTTGAGGAAAAATAATGTTGGTTTTATCCAATATTACGACTCAATTTATAAAAAAGTGAGTTTTTGTGTTCAAATTTGATATATAAAGATTTAAATATCCTTTAGTTAAATATGCCCCCTCTGCGTTTATTCTTGATTGATTTTAACCCTCCAATCATTTTCATCTCTTCACCATCCCCTTTTAATTAAGACTAGGATAAGGAATTTATATATTCTTTTATCTATTCATTTTGTTGTTTTGGTAAACTTTAACCATAAAATAAGTTTTGTGATGTTGTTTTGCTTGAAAATTTATCTCGTTGGCAAATATTTGTCTTGTAGGATCCATCAAGATATATAGTATTCATATTTATCTTGATGGAAATAACTCGTTCACTGAAACAAATATTTTACCAGCACGAAACATTTTTTCCTAACAAGAAAAGAGAAACTTTCTTCCCCTGAGAAATAAAATTTTTTCCAACATGCAAGACAGGAAAAAAACCTTCTATCGATAAATATTCATATTTTGAATTTATTAATATTTGAATAGAGTCCCAGTACTATTCATACCCCAAGAAACTCTAAACATACCCTATTATTTTAAAAATAAAAATACAGATATATTATATATATAAAAAGACTAAATTATCCTTATATAAATATGAGATAAATTAGTTTATATTTTTTTAAATTTTGTTGACTTTAATTTTTATTTTTTAAATTATTTAATTTTAAAATTATTTCTTTGAGTTTGAGTCGGTCAATTTCTAAAATAAAAAAAATTATAAATAAAACAGAAATTGAGAAACTAAAAAAATCAATTAAACTCTGATACATATTTTAAGAAATCAAGGAAATGTTTAAATAATTAAATTAAAATAAATAAGAAATAAAAAATAGTAAAATAAATCAACTAAATTTTTAAATAATCCAGTTAAATCTTTAATAAATAATTAAATATAATCCAATAAAATCTATATTAATAGTTAAAGTAAGAATTTAATTTTAAAAAAATCAAATTTTAATTCAAGATAAATAAATCTTAAAATATAATTATCCTTTGTTAATGAAATCTTCATAAATCAAATTTAACTAGCTCGATTTCACTAATAGCGTCTTGAATCTTAATTACTGGAATCTCGTTATATGAATTTTGGGAAGATTTGAGCAGAACTACGTTGAGACAGCAAAATAACTTGTATTTATTTTGAATTTGTGGCCTATTTATAGGCAAACATCAAGCAGGTGGTGCAGGGACTTTGTCACGCTTTACAAATAACTTACACGTGTCCCTTACGTGTCTAAGTGGATAATCATAACAAAAACTTGATCAAAAATAGGAAAATTAAGATTATGGCGATCAGTTATAAAGGTGGCGAACAGCTGGTGATAATCCTTCTTGGAGGTGACCAGCTGGTTAAAAATTACTTCAGGAGGCGAGCAGCTCATTCAATGAGCTGCTCGCCTCTTTCATAAACTGAATGATCGCTGCTCGTCTCCTTTATAAATTGCTATAGGAGACTTCATAACTGATATTATGATACAGTACAAGTGTAAAACAAACACGATATACAACAACATAAGCAAAAGAAGTCACAGTTCTGCCCGCAGGTCGTCATCTATATATACCGCAACTCAAAAAGCCTACAAGAGCGCCACAGCTACTCCAGTTTGATCACCACATCACATATCATCTGAATTACCTACAATGCATAAACCACCTGAGATTTATAAATCTCAGTAAGCAGAAATTATGCATGATGTGAAGTTTCACTCAAAATTCCTTCCCATGCACAATGCACTCTCATTTGAAATCACAAATTTATTTCTGAAATACTTATTAAGGGCCCCTGACAGATTGGTATGCACCGGCACAAGCACAAATGTCCATAAAATCTATATATAATCAAGTGGCAACTATAAGTATGTCCAACGTGAGGACCACCCTCCTCTGGCCTATTGAGGGTCCCCCTATTGCGCCCTTCATGTCCAGAAAGAAATGTCCTTCCCCATCAAGTCATACGGTGATGATCCATCCCTCTAACGGCCTTGCGAGGTCCATCACCAAACATAACCCACTGTCAGTTCAGAAATCCCCTCTAATATAAACACACCATAACATATAGATGTTAGCCCACACCAGGTAGCCTACACTAAGTTTTCCTAGGTCGATTCTTCCCAGGCAGCCTCTTCTACCCTCGATGTATAATCAGTGGCCAATCACACCAATTTATAAAACTTTTACATGTTAATGCATGATATGCATGATGCTCGTGCAAACAATGACACTTAAAAATTCACAGATTATTGAACTCACAGGTTTAGTCCACACCAACTATGGAGCTCACAAACTCCTTCGACACCACATATAGAGATCACAAGCTCATTCCATATCTAATACAAAGATCACAGACTCATTTTATATAATCACAGAATATAAATCACATATTACAATCCACTTTAATCCACATATTATCACTCAAGAATAAATAGCTCATAAAATATGCAATGTAGTTGCAAATGAATTTCTACTTGTAAAACCACTCAAGTTTGTGAGTTGGTGAAGTGGAAAGGACCGGGACTTGTAAAACTACTCAGGGGTTGAATTCCTTAGAGATGAAGGATACTGGTCGTGCACCTTGCCACGTAAAAATACAAGATTCCATCCTAAGAGTGGATTGCTCCTATTAAATCGGGTTGTGGATGTAAGAGTTTGAGTCTCTAAACCACGTAAAAATTCATGTGTGTTGTTTACTTGCTTTGTCTTGCATTCTCTTAACTGCGATATCATTAAATCTAAGCATTCAACATTGTTATAAAACTAAAAAAGAATCAATCTTCCTGAACCTGAAAAATTGTGCACATTCCCTTAACCATTCTTTCAGTAACTAAACTAAAACACTTTCAGAAACACTTAAAACGAGTATAATCTAAGGCTCACACTTTCACACTGAAAAACTTGTTTAGATAGCTATCCAACTGACCAACCTCTCAGCAGTCAGGAGGTGAGTTATCTTTACTGAGCTCACTCTAAGCACTTTCCAGTTTCAGCGTACTTGGTTTATGTGTCTGTCAGTCCTAAGGACTAAGTCTTAGTGAGTATTCTCAATTTACAGCTGACTAAATTCCTAAAGAGTTTTTTTTCTGAAAAAAGAATATTTGCTATCTGTGTATCCCCTCATACACTGATTCAAGACTCGTTTCGAGACCAACATTTCACATGTTATGCGTATCGTCTTCAAAGGTAAAAGGTTTTCTCATCACTGTGTGTTAGTAGCAACACTAATCACAGAGAAACAACAAATCGGACGAAATGATGAACTGAATTTATCAATTATATGAATGCATGAAATATTCTATGTAGAAAGATTCAGAACCTAATTACGTAGGGATGACAATTGGGCAAAGCATGGCAGGGCGGGTATCTAAATACCGCTGCCTGCCCCGCGCCCATGCCCGCTGCCCCGCCCAGCCCCATGCCCCGTTGCGAGGCGGAATGTTGTGTCCCATGTCTGCCCCGTCCTATCCTGCTTCATACTAAAATTTAATATAAACACACACACACACACATATATATATATATATATATATATATATATATATAATTTGGATATATCTATAAATCATATCTAACATAAATAGTAAACCATATTGGTTGTAATAAATTAGAATGTTGGTTTTTGTGATTAGATTATAAATTAGGATATTTGAAATATAATTTTAGATTATTGTAATATAAATAAAAGATATAATTTTAAATTATTTGATATATTATAAAAAGTTATATATTAATTAGAACGGGTCAGGATAGGGCGGCTACGGGACGGATTGTTTTGTCATCTCTATAATTAGGGCGGATGAGATAACAAATAATCTCTCTCAAATTATTGTTTATTCTCAAAATATTTAATCAAAGACAAAAACTTGTATAAACCCGAGTTCACGGTGAACTCGAGTTTATCAATTATCACTATCACTGTGGTGTATATTCACTATCACTATTATGCATATATATTAATATTGTCAAAAAAACCAAGAGTATTTTTATAACAGTGATGATATATATGAATGACAGTAATAATGATTATATATAACTGTGATACTAATTCATATGAAGTCTATCTACTCTTAATCAAATATGAGTATTTAAAATACTTCAAAACTAAAATTTCCAGCACAAAAAGACAAACAGAGAAACAAGAATGAAGGGGCGCAGTTTTCTTCCTACTGGCAGGGTTGTTCTTGTAATCAACAGTCCCATCTTTCGTATACTGTTCCCCTCAGCCACATACGCCCTGGAAATAGGGATAATATTCTGGAACTAATTAAAATTATGATAGAAAAAAGTTAGCAAATAGAGATGAAAATGTTCTTCAATATTCACACAGTTTAATTGCATTGGAAATATGTATATATATATGGAGAACTCAAAACCATCAAAATCGTACCTTTCTTTCTTCAATCCTTAATTCTCCATCCGTAATTTTGTGGGAGAAAGTGGATACAGTTTAAATTCAAATTTTACCAAAAAGAGAGAGTAAAAAGATTTAGTCTGGCAATCAGAGACAAATAATAGAACAGAAAGTTAATTAGACCCAAAACCATTACGTTTTTATTTAAAATAATTTTTATATATCGTTAAAAAATAATTAAAAAAGTTAAAATTTATTTTTTAAGATGTAAATTTAGAAATAGTATTTTAGTGTTATTTAAAATTCTAAAATTAAGAAATACTTGGCATGTATATTTTCACATTTAAATCAACACAAAAATATGTATGAGGCATAACATATTTTATGGAGTACCAAATTTTTTAAAAAATTTATAAGAACAAACAATAATATTAAGTGCTGTCTCGTGCACGTGACAATCTAATAAAAAATTCTACACAAGTCAAGAGAAGATAATAATACCATGAAAGGGACAAATGACACTAGAACAAAATGTAGCAACATTGTATTTACATTACAACCCCAAAAAACAATCCATGTTCACTTTGTTCAACATTAACAATGAAATCAATCAGCGCAGAGTTCCCACAGCCTTCTTGTAAGTATACTTCTTAGCAGCCACAATAAAAGCTCCCAAATTAAGCACACTCAGAATGGCCAAAAGGAAGAAGAAATAATGAACATGGCCATAGTTCAAGTTATCAGGAATCCATCCATGCTTGCCGCCCTTGGTACTAATGTCCATCACAATAGTAACCAAGAAAGAGCTCAAATAACTCCCCAGAGCATTCGTCGTCAGCGACAGGGCCGAGCACAAGCTCCTCATGGAGTCGGGCGCCTGCTCGTAGAAAAACTCGAGCTGCCCTATATTGGTGAACACTTCCGCACATCCTATGATGAAGTACTGAGGCACCTGCCAGAATATCGAGATTGGGGCCTCCTTCACGTCGTAGCTACCATGTCTTGTCACTATATTTAGCCTCGCGATTTCCAACAAGCCCGCGGAGATCATGGCGAAGATGGAGATGAAAAGGCCTATCCCCATGCGCTGGAGCGTGGTAAGGCCGTTGTGGTGGCCCGTAAACTTGCGGGCCATTGGGATGATGAGACGGTCGTATACAGGGACCCAGAAGATGACACTGAGCGTGTCGAAGATGCTGAGGGATGCTTCCGGGATTATGAAACTCGTGTGGCCTAATCGAGCGTTCATGTACTCGGCTTGGAGGACGAAGAGGTTCCCCATTTGCCCATAAACGGCACTGAAGATTATACCCGTTGCCCACACAGGCAACAGGCGTATGATCGCTTTCAGTTCTTCGACTTGAGTCACCGTGCAAAGGCGCCACGGGTTGACTGGATCCTTCACGCGATCCGTGGATGCCTCGACCGCAGCCTTGTCGAAGAACCTGAAATTTTGTACGGTAAAAAGATGGAAGTGAAGCGCCTCATTAGTAAGTCTCACGTGCACATGGCGCAATCACTTAACAGTTGAAGTTATTTATACTGTAAAGTAAATGTTGATTATACTAAAAAAAATGTGGGTTGATTGCACTGAAAAGTTTACATAAAATCAATAACAATATAAACTTTTCAGCAACAATATAAACTTTTCGACGCATATGAACCTAACCATTTTAGTATACTATAATCAATTCACAGTCACACTTTTCAGTTTAAATAATTTCAATTATGAGATGAGTACACCAAATTTGGTCAGCCCGACTAAAAAATTAAAATAATCAAGTAACATTATGTTTTAAAAAGTGTATTCAGATTATAGAAACATTTTTAGGATATCGAGTCACTTGGAGAGCATTTTTTACTGTAATGAAGAGACCAGATTTGACTATTGATTGTGTATTTAACAATATATTCATATGATAGTCTAATAATAGGTCTTCGGTCAATCTGAATTCAATTCAAGTAAGTTATTTATATTTTATACTTATTATTATTTTTATGCATTTTCAATTTTTACTGTTTAAATATTATTTAATTTTTAAACAATAATGTTGAATATGTATAGCATCACAATTGAAAAAATCATATTCACGTAAACTCAAATTCACATGGTAAACAGAATTTGTGTCTCGTACCTGAGCTCGTTAGTATGATCGAGCTTGCGGCTGCCGACTATAGCCGACTCCGCATCCGAAGTCTCGTACAGCAACGACTTATCCTTGGGCACTACAACGCGATACTTTCTGCACGACGCCACAATGACCTGGCAAAGGCGCGTAAGGGGGCTGCCCCCGGGCTTCTGGTACCGATACAGCCGAGTACCTGAAAAGAAAAACGCGACAGCTAACGCCATCGCGACAGCTGGAACACCGAACCCCCAACCCCAACCTACATTCACTTGTATCCAAACCAACACAGAGGAGGCCACCAATGCACCAACATTGATTGAAAAATAGAACCAGTTGAAAAATGAGCTCTTGTGCTCTTTCTCAACCTCATCAGCATCATCGAATTGATCTGCACCGTACGACGAAACACAGGGCTTGATGCCACCAGTACCTAGTGCCACAAGGTACAATGCAACAAAGCACACGGCGGTCTGAGAGCTCGTTGCAGTGCATTCCTCTTTTGTGACACATGTTGGCCTCAGTCCTGGGACTGAGGCTGACAAGGTCAATAACGTCATTCCCTGTTACATAAATTTGTACGAGACAGTTTCATATAAATTGTTAAAAAAATAGTGAAAACACTATCTTTTTTTTCTTCTTCGGGTGGGGGTGGGGATGTGAGCAGCTTACAATGGCGTAGACGATAGAAAAGATAGCAATAGTCCAGTATCGGCCTAGATAGGCGTCGGCTATAAAGGCTCCGACTAAGGGCATTATGTAACATGTTCCGGACCAATTCGACAGATTTTTTGAAGCTGTGGCACTGTGTTGATTGAGCTGGGTAGTGAAATAGAGCACCAGATTGCTGCTCATTCCATAGTAGGCTAATCGTTCACAACATTCATTTCCTGTGTAATTATTTCAAGAAATTAAAACAATGCTTCATTAGAGTTTTAAAAAGGGTGTGGACATAGATATTCAACTCTTTGTCACGCTACCATTACAATTTTTAAGGATATTGTGAGAGTATTTATAAACACTGTACAGTCAATCTCTTAACATATGATAACAAACAGGAAAAGAAACAAAAATTAAAATAGTATTAAGCTGTTAAAAATAAAAAATTTAAAGTGATTTAAAAAAAAATTTGGATAAAATAAAGCAAGATATTGGTGCTCATTCCTAACTAGGCTAATTATTGGAAACGTTATTTCTTGTTGCAGGATTTTCAAGAAAGAGTAAGTGTCTCCCGTGCACCAATTACACGGTGCAACTCAAGTTCATTTTTTAAAAGTTACACTATTAAAAATACAATTTTCAGTAATATCATGTGTAAATTTTCAATAATATTTTGTGTAATTTTTAAAAAATAAATTTGAATTGCAACGTATGTAATTGGTGCATAAAAGACTAATCCTTCAAAAAATTACTCTCGGGTCTACAATAATATAATATATTAAAAAATATTATAAAATACTGTGAGATCCATTTAAAACAAGTGATAACAGTTTTCTCTTTGTCTAAGATGAGTAATTGCAAGGGTCACACACAAAATAGACACAAAGCAGAGGAAGCTGTATACCAAGAATGAAGGGGCAGGCCTTCCATGTTCCGGTTTTCTTCCTATTGGCAGGGTTGTTCTTGTAATCGACAGTCCCATCTTTCGTGTACAGTTCCTCCTCCGCCATCACAGTTGTACGTACCTACGCCCTGGAAATAGGGAAAAACGCCCTGACAAATTGACATGAAAATGTTGATAAATATTCACACACACACACACACATGATGATTGTGCATTCGAAATCCGCTGAATTCAAGAGTTGGGAAAATTTACCTCTTGAATCTTGATCTGTAAATTTGCTGAACGCCAAATTGAGTTCTAATTTACCATCTGAGGTTTTACCAGAAAGAGAAAATAAAAAGGTTGGCTTTATCTCTCTCTGAAGAAATAATGCCCTGGTGAAAAGCACTTTTTTTGAATTTTTTTTAAAAAACTTGAATAAATCTTCCTCAACTGAATCGAAAATATAAAAGAAAAGATTTATTAGATCAATTTGATAAGAATAATCTTTTTTTTTTTTTAACCACCGGTAAAATATATGTGAAGCCAACAAATTACTAACAAAGCTATCTATAAAGGTGGAAGAATACACAGAATATAAATATATATACATTAAATTAAATATCTTGAAAGAGAAGAAGGTGAAAGGAATGAAACAAACCGCATCTTATTTTAAGCTAGCTATGCCTCACCGTCAGGATGCCTACAAAATTTAATCAAAAGCAATATATACGTACAAAAAATAATACATGTATATGAGTATTATTGAATCATTATTTATATGGGAAAGATTTTTATCATTTTTTCATTACAAGTTGTGCAACGTTTTTTTTTTTTTTTTTTAACTAAATTCTCAATTGTACAAAATCAATTTTTCTGTCATGTAATGGCTCTCTTACCCTTATTCACCAACTTTTACAACACCAAATCTTTTTATTAATAATTTGTTATAGAATAAAATTAATATAATTAGAAGTGTTTACTGATATTAATAAATTTGAAAAATGAAATTATAGTGTAAAATGTAATTGTATTTAAAAATTAATCTAGTTATATCAATAAATATATCTAATAATATGGTACGAATAAATTTTAAAAGAGACCTATTCGTATTTTACATGGGGTATTCTCGTAAAATTGAGACAAAAAGAACAAATTTGTGAACTAAAATTAGATATTTTTGTAATTTTTTGTTAATTATATTGAGATGATTTTTTAGGTTGACCTAAGTGTGAACGCAACACCAAAAAGTCCAAGGGATTTTGTAATTAATAATACGAACGGAATTGCCTCTATCTGTTATCAGAAAAGAGGCAGTTATTAATTAGATTCCTCCATTTTTGGTATGCATGATTATGATAGTTTCCTGATTTTAAGAAGAAGGGACTAATAAAAATGAATGCATTAATTCTTGCTATGGTCAATTTCACAGCTATGATATTTTGTTTCTTATTTTCCCAATATTATGAATCTTGATGACGTTTAGGGCTTGATTCATCATCCTAATTTTGGATTTGACCAAATTTTATGTGAGGTGAATCCATTTGCATTTATATGTATTTATGGAGCATTAATTGAATTATGTTTAATACAAAATTCCTATGAACCAATTTTGCTGTATGTAATTAATGATATGATAGATGTTATATATGAAAATGTTTCATAATAAATTTATCATAAATTTGTGTTTAAAAAATATCAAATATTTAATAAATGTATCAAAATTTTGGTTTAAAAATATCAACAACAGTTAAAATTAGAGTAAGTCTCTTGTGCATCAAGTGCACCGTGCAACTCAAGTGCATATTTAAATAGTTATATCATTTATTACTGAAAAATTGAAAAGTCACACATGTTACTATTGAAAAATGTATTTTAAAAAATACACTTTCAGTAATAATACGTGTAATTTTTCAATAGTATTTTGTATAACTTTTTAAAAATGTAATTGAATTGCACGGTGCACCTGGTGCATACAAGACAAAGGCTTAAAATTTTATACCACTGGCCCCGGATTATAAAATTCCCGATAAGGTTCAAATACTTTTGAACAAATATTTGATAGTTTAAAATAGTTTTATGGTAAATCTATTATGACTTTTTTTTCATATAAAATTTTGTATTACAGATATTTTCAGATTTGTTAATTGAAATTATATGTAAATATCAATAAATATATCTAATGATATATGTATTGAGCCATTTTCACATAAAATGTACACTATGTTTAAAGGACAATATGGCGAAGGCTTAGTCTTGTAAGCATCAGTTACACCGTACAACTCAAGATCATTTTTAAAAGTTACACAAAATACTATTGAAAAGTTACACAGGTTATTACTGAAAAGCGTATTTTTAGTGGTGTAACTTTTCAGTAATAATTTGTGTAACTTTTTACAAATGAACTTGAGTTGCACGGTGTAATTGATGCACAAGAGACTTACTTCATGGCGAATATAATAAATAGAATTCCATTTCATAGGTAAGCCATTTTTCTCATATATGAAGAAAGCCTTGTGCACTTATGCATTGTACTTTATTAGTCAATAGTACCAATTTTTAGAGAGATAAAATTATCTTGAAAAGATTAAAAACAAAATAACTCATCCGTCTCATAAAAAATTTATGGGAGGTATACATAAAACAAAATGAAAAATGATTGAAGTTTTGAATAGTAATTTTGTAATTTTTATGCATAAAAAATTAGTTAAATTATGTATAGGTGTGAACTAATTCATTGGTAATAAATAATTAATGTAAATTTGAGGATATCACAAGAGTGAAGTTTATGAGTATTACTGACTCAATTCAACATTTCTAAAATTTGCATCAATCCTATAATTTTTCTAATCATTGTAAATTTTGTTTAATAAAGGAAATATATTAATATTTTTTAAATCAAAAGAAGTTTTATAACTTAATCTAGTGATTTCATAATCGAACCGGATTGGACCGACCGGTTCAACCGGTTGAATCGAGAATCGGTCCGGAAAATCCATTTTTACGGTCAAATCCTTTTGACCCAGTGCGAATTGGTAAAACCAGTCAAAACCGGATGAACCGGCCCCGATTGAACCGCCTCTATTTTTTTTAATATTAATTTTTTTTCTTATTTTATTTTCACTTATTAACTTAAATGAGACATCATTATGAGTTATGGAGCATGGACTATTGTATGATACTTTGTTAATTTATTTTGTTTCATTTGTCTTTTATGTTGTTACTCTATGACTTTATTGTGTTCATTTAATTTTTGTAATTGAATATTTATTTTATTTAACATAGAGAATATTAAAAAAATAGTTATAAATTATTTAAACGGTTGAATTGTGAACCGGTTTGATCACCGGTACAGTTCTAAAAACACTGACTTAATCAATATAAGAATGTGTATTAAAAGATATTGAGAAGTTCTTTCAGAGTAGCTGGAGATTGAACCCAATAATAATGGTTTTAAATAAATTTAGACATCCTAAAAAGATGATATGCAAAAAAAAAAGTTGCATCTATGAACAAGATAAAATTCATATTTCCTAAGTATTTGTAAGAGTTTAATGATTTGCAGGTCCCGTAATCTTATCGTATTTTAATTTTGGTCCCATTGAAATACACATTTTGAAATTAATCCTGAGTGTTTTGATTTTTTTTT
>JAPKLY010000201.1:428250-452675 GCA_026898435.1 Prunella vulgaris
CGACTGGGATTTGTGATGGTGAGGGATCGGCTGGGGTTGAAAAGTGTTGGGAAGGATCAGAAAAAGGTGTGGGAGAAGCTGACCTGATAGGTGAGGCAGCAATAGGTGTGTCTGCTGATGGTGTACCAGCAGAGGAATGAAGAACCTCTGTCTCAGCTACTGAGGGTTCAGCTGACTCCCTCCCCTTTGACTCGTCTTCCTCTGCATCAGAGCCAGTGGCAGAAGCATCATCTGATGTAGCCTTCTCAGCTGACTCCTCCTCATCCTGTTCTTCCTCTCCAGAAGACTCAACAACCAGCAGAGTAGGCTTCTCTGCTGAAGTTTTCTCCCTCTTCAGACTGCTTAGCAGAGCAGTATCCTTTTCTTCATCTGAATCAGAATCAAAGGAGAGCTTCCTTTGAATTGGAGTAGTGTCTCTCTTGGTTTTCTTCTGTTTACCACCTCCAGCAGGCATTGGAGCCTTCCTCTTCTGCTTCTTCCTATGACCAGCAGAAGGTCCAGGGGCAACAGCTACTGTATCAGCCTCAGAATCTGAATCAGCTGGCCCAATGATATCCAAGTTACTTCCCCTTAAGAACTTGGTGTGGTTGTACTCAACAACCCATTCCTCATCCCACTCATGCTGGGGCAGCAGATGATTCAGAAGAATAGTGATCTTGGTGGCCATGGAACACTTAGATTTAAAACTGTAAATCTGTTCCCCATTCACTTCCTTCACCAAGCACCTCTTGGACTCCTGCTCCAGGCGAAACCATAGCAGACTCACCCAGTCCGCTTGCACCCCATCGAGAATGGTGCGGGCCACACTCAGGCGAAGTTTGGTAATGGCGTCCAAACTCCCCTGTTCCGCCAAGATGACCTTGGTCACCACATCCATCAGGAACCAAAACCGCCTCCTTAGCATGGATTTCTTCAGGTTCGTGGTGGTGTCTCTGTAACTCGCCCTGGCCATCAACTGAAAAGTCTCCAGGTAGTCAGCTTCCTTGTATTTGTGGGGTTGGACACCGGAGGAGGATAGGCCAAAGATATCAGCGACATCATCCTTGGAGATAACAACATCGACTTCATCAACCAAGGAGCCGATGGAATCTATGCTGAACTGAGCCTTAAGAAGGAATTGAAAGGCATAGAAGTTTAGGGTTTTATGGTCAGGGGGGGTCATGGAGATGAAGGTTCGGAGATTTTGATTTTGGAGAAGGTTTAGGATTTCTCTGATTTCAGGAACCCTAGTCGTGTCGAAATCGACACACATCTCTGCGTACATCTTTTCTTTGAAGAGCTTTAGCATTGTCTTAGATGCCATACCTTCAAAACAGGGTTTGAGTGCAGAAAGAATAGTATGCAGGAAAATGTTGGGCAGAAAGATTTAGGAACAGAAAATTTCAGAAAGAAGTTTAAAGGGATATATATAAGTATCGAGAGATATGAGCAGTTTTTCCAAAATTAAAACCGATCAGTTTTGATCGTAGATTTGTATTTTGCATCACACAAATCAAAGGTCCAGAATAAATGACCTTTGAGAATTTTGGAGGTGATGCGTGGGTGTCAGGATTTCGAAAGGTTTTGACCGCCTCAAAAGATTCTCCTTTTTGAAAAAGGTAATGATGAAAACACTTTTTGAGAAGATTTAGACGGTGTTAAATTAATTACAACTGACACCTTATTTGGAAAAAGGTAATAAATCCCCGATTTTTCGTAAACACAAAGATTTGATTGCCAATTTTCTAAAATAATTTTTTAGAAATTAGGGATTTATTAATTTTTGAAAAGATTTGAAAAAAAAAAAAATTCGACATAAAGATCATAGAAATACCTTAGCATCAAAAGTCATTAACTTAGTCTTTCCATTGTCATGGATGAAACACCTACACCCAAAAGTATGGACAGAGGAAAGGTTAGGAGTTTTACCTTTGTACATTTCATAAGGAGTCTTCCCATGTCTCTTGACTGGTAGACACCTATTTTGGATGAAGCAGGCAGTATTGATGGCTTCTGCCCAAAATCTTTGAGGAGTCTGATATTCAGCTAACATAGTCCTTGCTGCCTCCTTGAGGGTTCTGTTTCTCCTCTCGGCTAACCCATTCTGCTGAGGTGTTCTGGCAGCTGATGTCTCATGCTGAATACCATTATCCCTGCAATAGTCAGAAACAACAGAGTTAAGAAACTCAGTACCTTTATCACTTCTGATTCTGACTATGCTGAGGTCTAGCTCTTTCTGAATCCTCTTGAACAACTCCAGCATCTTGACCATAGTCTCATTCTTCTTGAACAAGAACACTACCCAAGTGAATCTTGTATAGTCATCAACAATCACCAGTGTGTACTTCCTTCCACTGAAGCTAAGGGGTGAGACAGGTCCAAACAAGTCCATATGAAGCAGCTGGAGTGCTTTTGTTGTTGAAGTACTCTGCACATCTTTGAATGAGGCTTTAGTCTGCTTCCCTTTCTGACAGGCATCACACTTCTGCTCAGATGCAAACACCTCATTTGGTAGACCTCTGACTAGACCCTTCCTTGCAACCTTGTTGAGAGTCTTGAAGTTCAGATGACCTAACCTCTTGTGCCAGAGCCAGCTGATCTCTGATGAGCTTTTAGCAACCAAACATGAGTCAGCTGGACAGCTTGCAAAATCTGCAAGATACATATTACCTCTTCTGAGGCCAGTTAGTAGCACCTGCTTATTTAAATCATTAATAACTAGACAAGAGTTCTTAGAGAATCTTACTGAATATCCCTTGTCACAGAATTGGGATACAGACAGAAGATTGTGCATGAGCCCTTCTACATAGTAGACTTCTTCAACTCTTGTTCCTTTGATCAGTAGGGTGCCTACCCCTCTGGTGACTCCAAAATTGTTGTCACCGAACACAACTCTAGGCCCATCCAGCGTTACAAAGTTCTGGAGAAGGTGCTTCTCAAAGGTCATGTGCTTCGAGCAACCGCTATCAATGTACCAGACATGGCCTTTGGCTTCCCCTCTTTCTATAGGGCTAGAGTTAACCTGAAATTAAAACTCAGGTTTTAGGTACCCTATCTTTGGGTCCTGATTGGTTAGTATCGACTTTCTGGATCCACAGGTAGAGATCATCCTTGTGAGGTTTAGGTGATTTCAACCTTCTACCATATTTGTCCACAAAAATCATCTCCCTTAGAGGATCTTTTCTAGGGCGATGAGTGACAACAGCAGGTTTATAGGTGGGTTGCTCAAATGGATAATTTCGGCTTGAGCCTCCGAACGACTCATAAACTTTAGCCGGTGAAGGCTTGCCTACTTTGGTTACATTAAAAGTAACCCAGGGCTGAGGTCTGTTTCGCTTGGGTTTACTCTGCTGAGATGACCCAGGCTTATCAGTCCTCTGCTGATTCTGCTGAGGTCTCCTTGTCTTAGCTGAGCTATGACTTGGATTCCTCTTCTGATCTCGAGACTTCTGAGCTTTGGACTTATGTTGGTTGTCAGCAGGCTTCTGAGTTTGAGTACTCTTCTGCTCTGTTGAAACCTTTTGATCACCAGCAGACTTCTGAGCTTTGGAGCTCTTCTGTCCAGCTGGGACCTTTTCTGTCCCTCTGCTCTTCTGCCCTTCTGATCCAGATGCAGGCTCAGCTGGCCCTTTACCCTTTCGAGGATCCCTAATTAATCCACTGTCACCTTTCTTCTTCTTTTGTGGTTTGGGTTTGGGATAACCAAGACCCCTTTTATCATTCACAGTTTGTGAGGATTCAGCTATTTCAGACACGACATTCTTTGCCTTAGTCAGCTGATCCACTTTCAGCTGAAGTTGTTGTGAATTTTTTGTTATCAGCTCATTCTGCTTGAAGAGTTCATCGAACTTAGCTGTCAGCAGATTATGTTCTTCACTCAAGACAGTGTTCTCAGAAAGTAGCTTTTCTATCAGCTTCTCCTGTTCTTCACATTTTGCTATTAAGTCAGCAGACTTGTTAGCTTGTGAGTCATAGGATATCACTGGTAGTCTAGTGCTTTCCAGATCTTGTCTCAAGCTTAAAACTTCAGCTTTCAGACTAGAGTTCTCCTCTTCCAGCTTAGAACAAACTTTTAAG
The DNA here is from genome assembly GCA_026898435.1 of Prunella vulgaris. Classification (NCBI taxonomy): domain Eukaryota; kingdom Viridiplantae; phylum Streptophyta; class Magnoliopsida; order Lamiales; family Lamiaceae; genus Prunella; species Prunella vulgaris. Next base: position 432,307 of record JAPKLY010000201.1, read on the forward strand.
GAGGATTGGAGATCAGATAACAACTTGTGTATATCTGACTCCATAGAATAGGTAGAGGAGCAAGATGAGCTAACAGAGGGGGTAGGAGAATTTACCTTTTCCACCTTAGCCATAAGGCAGATATCATCCTCTGATTCAAAATCAGATGAGGATGAGGACGAGCTGATATCCTGCTTCTCCTCTTCTGCCAGCAAAGCTCTCTTATCAGCGAACCTGCGATCTCTCTTGATCCTCTTTTCTTCTCTTTCCCTTGGGGTAAGTTGAGGACAATCATAACTGAGATGTCCTGGCTTGTTGCAAGTGAAACAAACACTATCTCCTCCTTTTCTGGGACTTGGATCCCTCCTTCTCTCTGGAGACTTATATCTGGTCTCCTGTTCATCTGATGGTCTTCTGACATCAGATGACTTTTGGTATCTTCTGGAAGAATCACTCTTATTCTTCTTCCAATGAGATCTATACTTCTGAAACTTGTTTGACATTTTGTCAAACTTCTTGGTCAATAAAGCAAGTTGCTCCTTTAAGCTCATGTCTTCTGGAGTAGAGGATTTCTCTTGACTATCAGCTGCAGCAGAGAATGCAACATTCTTTGTGGCTGATGTAGTTGAAGTCTCATCTTCTTGATCTTCTTCTTGGATGTCGAACTCATGCGCCTTTAGATGAGATAGCAGTGTATGATGACTCATCTCAGATAAATTCTTTGTCTCTTTAATTACTGTCACCTTCACTCTCCATCTAGGAGTAAGAGATCTCAGGATTTTGTTGTTAATCTCTTTCTCCGAGTAATCCTTTCCTAAGGAGCTTGCTTTGTTCAGTATGTTTGTCAGTCTCATATCTAGCTGATCAATGGTTTCATCAGCTTTCATTTTAAATGTGTCAAAGGTATGTAGAACAGCTTGAAGCTTGTTCTCTTTGATTTGATCTGTCCCTTCACACATCAAGGAGAGTTTCTTCCACATCTCCTTAGCGGTTCTGCACGTCTTAATTTTCTCTATATATTCTTTGGAGAGTGTCTCAATGATTTCTGTTCTGGCCACTTGGTCGAGGTTGAAGAGTTTTCTTTCAGCATCGTTTAATTCACTCTTCTTCTTCTCTGTCTTCCTTCTTTCACTAATTTCAGCTTCTGGAGTCTTGCCATCACTTATTCCTTCCCAGAAGAACTTGATTGGCCCTTCCTCCAGAACATCTAGCATTCGATCATGAATGGCTCCAAGGTGATTCTCCATCCTGAATTTCCAGTAGTCATAATCCTCTATGGAGAATTCAGGTAACTTCCTTGTCTTGGATCCACTCTTTTTGTAGGAAGACATATCTGCAAGTGGTTAGATAAAAAGCACACAGATTCTAAAAAAAAATCAGGGATCTGTCCAGGTGACCACCAAAAGCTTCTCAAACTGTGGCCGTTAGGACACACAGCTCTGATACCACTTGTTGGTCCCAAAGGCAGGTTTTGGGAAGAATACACTTGAACAAGTCTAGAAGGGGGGGGTTGAATAGACTTGTAAGGATTCAAAAACCTTTTTCAAATTTACTGATTTATTCAGAAAAACAGCAGACTACTTGAGGTAATCTGAATTTTGAAATTAGTGCGCTGTGTATAGTGCGGAAACGTTTTAAAGAAAATCTGATTTTAAGTGATGTGCACAGATAAGAACAGGAAGAAATACGAAGAGACACAGGGGTTTATAGTGGTTCGGACCAACTGTCCTACATCCACTCTCCTCAATCCAACTTGGACTTGAGGGGCTCTCCACTAACTCACTTACTCACTTACTTACACAGTTTTGAGAGTACTACTCTCTTTACAACTTGTCAATGCTATAATTGCAATTGACTTCTCACAGCTTCTACAAAGCTTTTACAAAAGATAAGTATTGATGATGTTTTTGAGCGTAAGTGATAAAACTGACAGAGTATTGGCTAGCTTAATGTGCGTGTAAATCAAATACTGAAATTATCACAATTACTCCAATTTATAGGATCAAATAACTAGCCGTTGGAATGGACTAGAAATCTGAGATCCTATAATCTCGCATTCAATCAATAATTGTGATTGATTGAATTTCCTTCTTGATTCCCGTCAATCTTCGCGACCTTCAATCAATCACGTTTGTCCCCTTGATTGATTGATCCTCTATTCTGGGAATCTTCCTTTTATATCGCAAGTTAACCCATTAAATTGATTCCGAAGAATCTGGGCTGAGCACAGGACCTCAGCTGATCTGTCTCCTCAGCTGGTGTATCAGTCTGCTGATACTTGGACCTCAGCTGATGTGCAAGTCTGCTGGTGTGCACCTCAGCTGGTCTTCTTGACTTCATCCGAATAAGTCTTTTATCCATGGTCCTTGTCTTGTCTGCGACGTGCTCTCAGCTGATCAGCTAATCTTCTGATATCAGCTAATCTGCTCTTCAGCTTATCGGCTGATGTAAACTTCTCTGAAGATCTGCTTTCGATGCTCCAGTGTCAGCTGATTAAATCTTCTGTCTTCTAAAATCGGCTAAGTCCACAAGGTCTCAGCTGGTCTTCTCTTCTATGAAAGCTTCGGATCTTCTAGGCAGCAAGGTAGGTTCCCCCTTACTCGAACCTATCTAATCCTAACTACTCATCAGCTGACTAACATGTTCAGCTGGTCCTATTACAAGCTGATTTGTTTTATATCATCAAAATATCTAACACAGATATCCTAACATCTATGTTAAGTCTGTGGCAAGCATATTCCAACGGGATTCCCGTCATGTCTTCGTGAGACCAGGCAAACACGTCCAGGTTGGCCATCAAGAAGAGTTCCATCCTCGACCGTTACGGTTCAGGTAACTAAGAACCGATGAAAAGTTCTAAGTCCCTTTCCGGGTCCACCGGGAGTGCCGTCAACTCTTCCATGGGGGTTGCTTTTCTCTTTTGGCTTTTCCACCTCGGGTCGCTGATGAACTCGTCCCACTCCCCTTGTGACATCTGTTCAGGCTCGTGGTCTATACGCGGTTCGAGGTCATCGGGTTGGCTCTTAGCTTGGGCGAGCTCGTCAGCTGTGAACACCTCTGGTGGTCTGTCAGCTTGGGATGGTGTGGTGACTTGGGGAGTCGGGTTAACGTCCATTGGTGTGGGTTCTTGACCTCCCGCAGGTCCCTCACCTTGGGCCTCATCCGCTACCTCCATGGGAGTAAGCTGCTGTCCCTGCGCAGGTACCGACCCCTGCGCAGGTCTCAACACTTCGGTTTCTTCCAAGTCCTCCATTGGTGTCGGTTGTGTGTCTTGCACAGGTCCCATGCCTTGGTTGATTTTTGACAAATCGCCTACCTCCATCATCTCAGTTTCGACTGAGATGACGTCTAGGATGTTTGGCTCGTCTGTAGGGATCTGTACGTCCTCTTCGAGGATGTGGACTCGTGTAACAGACTTCTTGACCCGGCCATCTTTGATTTGGAGTAAACACTCTCGGGCCTTTTTCTGGTCACCTTTTATAGTTCCGGCACCTTTTGGAGTTGGGAATTTTAAACAGTAGTAGTAGGTCGAACACGCCGCTTTGAATTCATTAATAAAAGGGTGGCCGAGGAACCCGTTGTAGGAGGACTGCTGGTCGACAACTAGGAAATCTATAAGCCTAGTCAGTCTCCTTTCGGGGTCCTCAGCCGATACAAGTTGGACGCTCAACCTAACACTACCTAGGGGGACGATTACAGCTTCTCCGAACCCCACTATCCTAGCATTGCTAGGTTCCAGATACGACTCAAAATTACCTAAGGCATCCAAGGTGGACTTGAAGAGGATGTTGGTGAATGCGCTGGTGTCCACAAGTAGCCTGTGAACTCGGACGTTCATGATGTTGGCGGTTATCACCAACGAGTCGTTGTGGGGCATCAGTACCCCTTCCAGGTCCGCCGCGGAGAACGTCAGCTCGTCAGTAAGCTGTGAGACGGTCCTGGGGCCGGAGCTGCCCTCCTGGACTTGGTTTATAGCTCGGATTTCGGCCTTCCTTTTTCTCTTGGATATGGAGGATCCCCCGTCCAGGAGACCTCCGGCAGCTCCGATCTCTTCCTCAAGGACTAAGAGTTCCCGAGTAGGCTCCATGTTTTGCTGAGGTTGGGGAGGTGCCTTACGTCTGTGATGGGGACCAGGTTGGTCTGCTTCCTCCTCCTCGTCATCGGAGGTAGCCCTCCTCTCGAACCTCGGTCTCTTAGCTGGGGCCTTCTTCACGAACTCGGCCAATTTCCCCTCCTCATAAAATTTCCAGAGTTACTTGAGGAGGTCTCGGCACTCGCTGGTGAAGTGGCCGATGGCCTGATGGTAGGCACAAAATTTGTTGGGATTGAGCTTCGTGCGGTCCTGGCGGATTCTCCTCGGCTCTTCCAGCATGGCCTTGCCTTTGACGGCAGTGAAGACGTAGTCAACGGAGACAGTGAGGACCTGATTAAGCTTTTCTTTGAGCTCGTCTCCCTCGCCAAAGGCCTTCAAGTTCCGGGGAGCTTTATAGGTGCCCCCGGACTTCTTCCCGTAGGGCTTCCTTTCCTCGTGGGCACCAACTTCTTTCAGTAGTGCCTCCTGCATAGCCACAAACACCCCCGCCTTGTGGCGGAACTCGCTATAAGTGTTGGGACATGCGAGGTGCATCTCCTTCCAGAGGTCGGTGCCCCTCCTGAGTCCGGTCATCGCTGTGATGACCTTGGTGTCTTCACTCACCGGCTCGCCTTCCAATAGAATTTTGTCGAACCTTTCCAGGTACTGCTGGTCGGTCTCGCTCTCGCCTTGGTGGATGTTGGCGAGTCGGTGTTTCTGGGTAAGGTAGGACCCGAACCCAGAGAAGTGGGCCAAGAACTCCCGTGAGAGTTGGCCAAATGAGCAGATTGACCCCGGGGCGAGTGAAGAGAACCATCGGTGAGCTCGATCCCCTAGGGTCAGCAGGAAGTTCCGGCACTGGGTGGAGTCGGTGGTGCCGAATGAAATCATGAAGTCCGCGTACTTGGCCAGGTGGACTTTCGGGTCCGATTCGCCTTCGTATGCGGACATCACTGGGAACTGAATTTTCTTCTGGACCGGTGCGCGGAGGATGGCAGGTGCCAATGGAGAGGTGGGGAGAGCCGTGGCGTCAGGTCCGCCAGACTTGGCTGCTACTTGTGCTTGTAGCATTTCAATGACCTTTGTCAGTGAGGCCAGCTCGTCATCTCTGGTCACTTCCGACGGAGGGTGCTCAAAGGTCGTGCGTCTCGCGGATGCACGTCCCCGAGGTGCCTCACTCTGGGGTGACCTCTCAGTGACGGGCTGGAATTGGCGTCCGCCGTGGGGGCCCAGTCGGTCAGTGGCGGGTCTCCTCAGCCTTTCGTGGGCTGATCTGCGTGGCTGCTGATCGGAGTCCCCATGGGACGCAGCTGGGGCCGCCGTACGCTCATTCTCTTTGTATCTTGGGCCCAGGCGGCCTTGGAGGACTTCCCTCCTTTGTGATTGGTGGGTGCCAGATGCCCCGGTGTATGCCGACTCCCTTCCCGTGTAGGGAGCAGGACCCTCCTCCACCATTTTGGCCTTACCAGTCCTTTCCCTACGCTGGCGGGCTTGTGCCGAACTCGCCTCCTGTTCGGTGGGGAGTACGCTGTAGTCCCCTCTGGTCTGGGTGCCTTGAGTGGGCCTGGTCTGCTCTCGGGCTTCGGCATTTGGAACTCGTCGGGGTACCAGGGCGAGTTCGTCCTGCTGTCGTTGCTGCAACCTCTGTAGGGTCACGATGGTGCGTTGGAGCTCGTTAGGATTGCTGACCAGGTCCCTCAGAGCGGGGGCCAAGTCTTCCTGGGTCACCGCAACTCGCGGAGGTCGCGGAGCTGCGGTGCTCTTCTGGGGAGGTGGTTGTGATGTCTCCACCACCTGGCGTGAGGTCTCCACCTCGGCCTGGTTTTGATCACCCCCTTTAGACCTTCCCGTAGCTGCGGAGGCCTGTCCCTTGGCTGCTCGAGTGTTAGCCATTTTTGGGTTTCGGAGGGGGTAGCTTGCTGAAGGTCATCGGAGTGGAGGGAGGTCGCCGGTGTGGCGGTCGTCCAGCTTAGGTGGAGCTGTGCAAGTTTTCGTCTAGCCTCGCGTGTGACGAATTATCCGAAATTCGGTTTATCCGTGAGCACGCGCGCGTTTGAAAACTTGTTCTGGGCCGATTTCGTGAAATCCGAAAACTCGGGTTTTTGTCCAGAAATCTGGGTTCTTCGTTCAAGGGATGAAGGTGTATGTGTATCTTCAAGTGTTCTTGAGTTTTATCAAGAACACCTTCAAATCTTCAAGCAAACTCTAATGTTTCGTTCTTGAGATTTTTAATTTTTCAGGTTCGAGGGACACGCCCTCCTTCTAGCGCTAAATTGTTGATAGAATTTATTGATTGTGTTTGTTTATGTGGCTTTACAACGAATTAATTCTACCAAACAATAATCTTATGATTTTGTGTTCTTGGGGAGGGAGAGAAGAGAGCTTAGAGAGAGAAATATTGTAATAGGAATTGTATTGATTTTCAGAATTGTGTGAATAGTACAAGAGAGGTCTTATTTATAGGTGTGTGAGTGTGAGACGGCACCTTACGAGCCTACGTGGCTTCCAGTGTTGACGAGGGTTCCTTACCCTCGTCTCGATCTCTCACACTGTTTCCCCTATCACGCCTCGTCCTACTACTATGCCTTAGACTAGATGGGCCTCATTAAAAACCTCGCCGTAAACCACCCTTGTGGATAAACCGGACGGAGGGAAAAAGAGCGCGCCATCGGGGTCCTATTGACTAACAGGTGAGCTCATTGGTGAGCTCACAGGCGAGCTCCGGTCGGTCGGGCGAGCTCCCGAGCCTTGACCAGATTCCAGAGTATCGAGCAGTGATGATTCCACAGACAGGCGAGCTCTGGACCTTCTCCAGCTCGGATGGGCTCTGGAGACCTGGCAAACCTTGGGGATTATCTCTGAAACCGACGTATTAGTTCGCCATATCAACAACATGATCTCTTCCTCTTGAAGGTGTGGATTTTGTTGATTGCAAAATACTAGTAATAGTCACTGTCCGTTTTGATTAATAATTTATTATGTCGTGGATTTATTTTTGTACATTGCTCTTCGGTTTCCTCGTCTTGCGAGTTGACTTTCATTGGCTCCACCTCATCTTGCTAGGTGACCAATGTCTTTGAATCTTGAACCTGAGCATATGGCATGATTTATAGCAATAGTAACATATAGGACAAGCTACTTTACATTCATGTACAAAAAGTTGACCGATTTATAGTAGAACATATAGTTTTACATTTTGTACAGATATTTATACAAGTGCTACACTATCTTCCAGTTTATTAAGAACTCCTCGAACAGAACCCAACTAGATGAACTATGACACTTGATCTTATTTAGCTTGTCTCGGCGTTCATTCGAACCAGCCTAAGTAGACTACATCTTTTTGTCTTAGTTAATCCATCGCGGAACCCTATTATTCATCGTCTTCAACATCGGAGTTAAAGATTAGGCAACTCGAAGCCTTTTTCCCGGGACTTTCTTCACAAACTCCAATAATTCTCCATTTTCAAGTTTCCATAGTTGCCATAGCAAGTCTTGAAAGTCACTAGTGTAGTGTCCAATATTATGATAATATGTAAACTTGTTGGGATTCAATTTACTTCTCTCTTGTCTGATCTTTCGAGGAACGACTAGCATAGCCCTGCTGCTAGGGATAAACTTGCTCAATTGAGACAGTGAGCACTTGGTTTAGTTCTTCTTTATGTTCATCCTCTTCCTCGAAAGATATCTTTTTAATTTTTTTACTACTCTCCGTCTCTCCATATTCTCCTTGTAATGCTGCAATGTCGGCACCGATGCGGCATGTAGTGACAAACCGCTTGTACTCATAGCAGAATTTAAGGTGGTCATCTTACAGTGTGAAATCCATACGGACATGTTGTGAGAATTTGATTCTCTCCAGACCCCTGTATGTATATATTGAAATTTTTACATTTTGGTGCTTGAGGCCTTTTTATAATATTGAGTTTTCTGTGAATTTGCAAATAAATTTCCATGTCATATTTTAAAATTCTTAAAATATAAAGATCATGTTTGGCTGGATTGAATTTGTAAGAACAATTGATAATACTAACATCTTAGCAATACCCAAAGAACAACTGAGCAATATCTCATTCTACATTAAACAATACCCCAAGTTTAATATATAAATTAATAAATGAGTATACCCAAAGAACAATTTATAATATCCGAAGAACAAAGTAATACTTGAAAAATAAGTTAGTAATACTCCAAAAATAACTCACTAATACCCAAAGAACAAGACTAAGTAACAAACAAAAAATAACTCAACAAATACCCCAAGAACAAGTCAATAATACCCGATGAATAAGTTAGAAATATCCCCAGAACAACCCACTAATACCCCAAGAACAAGTTTAAGTAATACCCCAAGAAAAAAGTCTAACTAATACCCCAATACGAATTCAATAATAGCTAAAGAATAAGTTAGTAATACTCTAACAAAAAAGTCTAACTAATACCCCAATAACAAGTCAGTAATACCTAAAGAACAAGTTAGTAATACCCCAAAAATAACACTCGAAGAACAAGTTAGTAATACCCCAAGAATAACCCACTAATATCTCAAGAACAAGTCTAAATAATACCAAAAAAAACTCACCAATAGCTTAAGAACAAGTCTAAGTAATACCCCATAAACAATTCATTAATAACCTAAGAACAAGTCTAACTAATACCCAAAAAACAATTTCTTAATACCTTAATTTACTAATACACCCAAAAACAAGTCTGTAACACCCGAAAAACAAGTTAGTAATATCCAAAAAATAACTCACTAATGTGCTAAGAACAAGTCTAAATAATACTTCAAGAACAACTCACTAATACCTTTATTGCCAAAAAACACATAGTGCGGTGTGTACTATTTATTTTAAAAAAAATCACATTAAAATTATAATTGAACTTCAAATCAAGGTGTATCTTATGCACTTGAATGCACATAAGTATTTGCCAAATTTTTATCATCTAAATATGTAAAATAATCTCACGTGAAAAGATTTAGATTTAATTTTATAAATTTCGTCCATGTTTCGGAGATCATAAAATTTTGTATGAAAATAATATATGATAAGCTTATCATGAATTAGTTTTAGAGTTTAAAATATTTTGATCATGAGTATCAAAATCTCATCCGAAGTATGAAAAATTTGAATCAATAATATTATATTATAATAATTGTTATAGATTTCATTAATTCTAACTTTTAATATTTATAATAAATATTTTAATACATTTAACTAAATATTTAATATAATAAAATAATTTCATAATAAATATGTTATGAACCATTTCTTATAAAACTTAGGGTGAACTACATATTGGTCCATATGTATAATGAGTATTGCAATTTGGTTTTAACCTTTTTAAAAATTGCATTTTGGTTCAAAAGTAGGGTTTATGTAGTCTGCCACAGCCTGCAGGTTGCAGTGATTTGACAGATTTCAGTTGTCACTTTTTGTGGGACCCATCTGAATTTGCACAGCCTTCATGCACAACCTATTATGCACAGATTTTTTAGATGCACATCCCAATATACACAGATTTTTTTTATGCACAACCCAATATGCACAAATTTTTTTAGATGCACAGCCTAATATGCACAAAAAATAGATGCACATATTTAATTTTATACAGAATTTGAATATGCACAGATTTTAATATACATTAAATTCAATTAAATATTGATTCTAATTACTGTTGCATATACCACAATTTGCACAAATCTCAAATTACATGTTACTATTTTTTTTTTGGCAAAAAAAAAAATTACATAAAATATTTTCATCTTCTATCCACAGTGTCTTCATCTTCACTTTACTTTCCTCAAAGATCTTCAACTCAAATCAAACAAAGCATGTTCTATGTTTCAAGAAAATGAAAATCCAAAATCTCTTCCATTCATTTCCACTGCCACTGCCACTACCATTCATTTGTGGTCTTCAACCTGAATCTGCAACAAGCAAGCCCAACTTGAATCTACAAACAAACACACAATGTTACAGTTAAAAAACCCACAAATTTTCTCCAACAATCTTATACAAAAGCACTCAGAATATACACACTTAGAAATACACAGAAATATAACACACACATTTTACAAACAAAGACTACCAACAACACAACTGCTTTAAAAAAAACCTCTAAAGATTTATCTAACATTTTTCTACATATGCTATCCCTTTTGACTTTTTTAAAGAAATCTACCATTCTACCTCAACAAAGTTGTCTGCAAATCCAATCCAAGAATTTCAACTTCAGTAGTAAAGATCAAAGATCTGAAGCACTCACACGCACAAAAGAACAGATCAAAGATCTGAAGCACTCACACTCAAGATCTGTAAAAAAAAAATTAGATAGTACCAGATCTAGCCGTGGTCGCCTTCGCCTTCCGCCGTCGCCTTCGCCCGTCGCCTTTACCGTGGTCGTGGCTTCCTCAGCAGTATGAGTGGGTATGAGTGCTGACACCTTTATGGTGTGAGCTCTACATTAGAATTATTTTGTAATATTTAATGAATCAATATGTATTTTTAAAAAGGTATAACACTAAATTGTAGATAGTGAATAAAGGTAGGACCAATATGTAATAATCTCTAAAACTTACTTAATCGTAAAATCATGTCACACTTACTTGTATTTTCACTCCTCTGTAATCCTCGCGGCCAAATAATTAATAGGGCAATTAATTTTTTTAATTAAAAAACAATAAACAAAAAAACGCCGACGTTCTGTGTATCGAGCGCATATGGTCAGACGGATCCGTGTCCATTAACATTACCATTACTATTACGATTGCTACTGTTGAGAGATCCAGCAAGATCTACTTCCTATCCCAGCTCTTCATATTTCTCCACGCCAAAGATCTACAAATACTATCTTCTCCTGTGGAAATATTGGAGATTAATCACTTTCTGAATTGGAAATTGGAGAGCTCGATTACCGGGACTTGGAATTTGAATTGGGAGTGTTCACCTCTGCTCTGCCGCATTGCGGTTATGATTTATTAAATGATGCAGACAAAGTAAGTATTTCTATTTCGATTCCTTGTCCTTTAAGCATTTCCGTGTTTGAGAGTTTGTCTGATTTAATTTCCGCTGCTGATGGTGTGAGATTGTTGAAATTAACAATTCCGTTGGGGTTTTTGTGAGTAGAGTTCTGTTTGTTACTTGTATTTATAAATATATACTAGTGGCTGATGTGCGTCATGCTTTAATGCTATGCATGTTCAAGAAATCATATAGTTAACAAGATCGGATGTGATTGATACCATTCACCTAAAATTGGTTGCTATATATATTTGACAGACATTGGAAAAGCTTTGATAGAGGGTGAAATATTTTGGGTTTGATTCTCAAAGCTGTAGCTATGGGTGTTAATATGGTTAAACTCGAACTTAGTGCCAATATCTGTCCATCTAAATTCTAAGCTTACCTTTTAAATTTCTTTATGACCTAATGAATTACCTATGTATCCACTTATAAGGTTTCGTCTTTCTTTTTGTTAGTTTATAGTTGAGCATTAAACATAAATTTCATCCCCAATGGACTCGATTAGTTTTTCGATGTATTTGGCTATTCTAGTTCTCTACGAATTATGGCGATTGATTAGAGCTGTTATTTTGAATTTAAGCTCCCGCTCAAGAAATATTGCACATATGTGATCTTATCTGGGTATTTTTGTGATTTAAATATAAGGCCAATACAAATGGAGTACATGATAAGTCCAATTTTTTGTAAATTATACAACTGTGTTTGAGATGAATAAATCAGATAATCATTTAAATTAATTCTAACGACTACGGGCTCTCTTTCCATGTCTCTGCAACACATGCATAAACAGAAGAGTTGTAAACCCAAAAAGTCACCCCCTCCGGCCTCCCCCAATCTCTTAAGTACAGAGGCTTCCGCTCATTCTGTCAAAATTAAGAGAGAGATCTTCAAAGAAACAAAAGAATATTGTTATTCTGCTCATAACATAAATATGTTTCAAGGTTGTGGAGATGGTATCGTTGTGAAAGGATTTGGTATTGAGAGCTGTTTCCATATGACGTACATTGAAGACCAAATGATGATTTGCTAATTGAAACAGTCATACATTCTCCATGTGTTGATATTCCATTTGATACGGGAGTTGGTTAGTATTGCTGTACAGATGTTTGCAAATTTTCTCCAGTCTGCATATTCACAATCTGGGCTAACACCTCAATGATTTAGGTGCACCCTAGTATTCTTTTTTTTTTCTTTTTTTTGCTAGATTTTCGTGTAAATAATTTGATACAAAGCTTCATTAAGTTGAATATTATGGGAGGCATCGAGTAAGCTGCTGTCAGAAATATTTTTATCTTAACTGTGTGTTTTTGTGATTTACATCAGAATGTCAATGATATTATGATTTGGTACTCGTGTAACTAAATCATGTGAATCTTCTAAGCATGTTAAGCTCTATTTTAAGTTGAATATAATGGTAAACATCCAGTAAGCTGCCAACAGAAGTATTTTGATCTTATATGGGTACTTTTGTGATTTAAATTATGTTTATTATGCTTTTGCATCTTCTAAGAATGCTAGACTCTATTCAGGTAGGTTTTTATGCTACCAGTTTACTTATAGATGCTCAAAACCTGGCAGCTGAGCGAAGCAAAAGTGTCAACTAAGTGCAGGATTCACGTATTTGCTGAATGGCACTGCTTCCATCAAAGGGAGTGGTGATTTCAGTTCCTACCCTTGTTCTCTCTCTCCTTGGTGTTGCAACACTCCTATTTTTCTTACTCTCATCCCCCTCTGCTCCTTGCTCTTGCCCCACACCCACTTATCCCACCACCAGCATAAGAAATGGAGAGCCCGTCTCAACTTCATCTGAGGACATAGATTGGGTGAAGACTCAAATTGAAGCCAATGGATTGCACATGCAGCAGAACATTCTTCGTAAAGGCATAAACCCCCGCACTCGTCAACACCAGCTTCAGGACCTCCTTCAGTTCAAAGGCATATCTCACTATGAAGGAGAAGAAGCTAGCAACCACACTGCTCTTCCTTGTCCCGGCGAGTTACTCGTAGAAGAACATCACAGCAACTACGGGGAGCCATGGGCTGGAGGAAGAGATGTATTTGAATTTCTTGCGGGATCCGCCGGCCTAAAACCCAACTCTAAAGTTCTTGAGATTGGATGTGGCACGCTCCGTGTTGGCCTACATTTCATTCGATACTTAGAGCCAGAGCATTTCCACTGCCTAGAGAGGGATGAGCTTTCTCTAATGGCTGCACTTCGGTATGAGCTCCCATCACAGGGTTTATTGTATAAGCGCCCTCTGATTGTGAGAGGTGAAGATATGGATTTCAGTAAGTTTGGATCAGATACCGTGTATAATTTGATATATGCAAGTGCTGTTTTCCTACACATGCCCGATAAGCTTGTTTGGATTGGTTTGGAGCGATTAGTGGGTAAATTGAAACCATTAGAAGGTCGAATTTTCGTGTCTCATAATATCAAGTTCTGTTCTCGTTTGGGAGGTGAAGAATGCACGAAGAGACTGAATGAACTGGGGCTTGAATATCGTGGGAAGCATACTCACGATAGTTTGCTCTTTAATCACTATGAGATATGGTTCGAATTTAGGCGATTCAAGGCTTAAAATTGCATGAGAGATCAGTCGGAATTGTTCATCCTCTAACCTGAAGCAAGATACAGTGGTGGCCATGAACAATGTTAACAAGGTAACGATGGAGATACTTGGAACTTCTTTTCATTCTAATTAGGTTCCTGAATAGTGATGCTTCAGATCTGGTAGTAACCTTATCATTTTCCAGGTTTTATGTGTTGATTGCTGTATTCTGTTGTATTTTTCTAGCTATCAGTCCTTGTTCATGTTTCCCTCTCTTTTCGTTATTACTATTCTTCTATGAACTATGAGTTAGATCTGTTTTCAGATAGCGATTATTTCAAGGGGCAAGAAAGAGTTAGATGTTTTTTTTTTTTTAAACACTTGATTTGTTTGGGGAGGGTACGTTTTCAGTTTTATAGGGAATAAGTAGAAAAATTGTGTAAAAAAACTTTAAAAGTCATGTATGTCTTGTTTTAACACACTTCTCTTTACATGTTTGCCTGTATCATTTCATTATTATTATCATTATGCTAATTATTTTGTAATAATAGGATGATAAAATAAAACCGGTGCATTAAGTCAACTGTGCTTTTTCATTGGTGGTGCATAATATCTATTTGACTAAGGTATACTCTTGCATTTTTTGTTCGTTCTAGTTGTATTGTACATTGACTTGTATGCATGTATATCAATGCTTTCCCCTTTTCTTTAAGAATTTACACATAATGGATGATATATTAAAAAAAATATATAAATTTTATATATAAAATAGTAGCATATAGATAAATATGTGCATATGTTTGGGAGTGTGCATGCAAATTACAATTTTTTTTTTAGTATTGTACAAATTTATATGAGATGTTCAAATAAGAAGTGTTCAAGTTTCTGTGAGACAGATGTAGTATAATATAAATAGTTTTTTTTTCATTCCCCCAATATTAATAAGTACTTATCTTTTTAAAATGATACTCCTTCTGTTCTAATTTTATTTTCACACTTTAAACATCTAAAAAATATATTTTATATTTACAAAAGTTAATAAAATATATTTTTTTAATTGTTTACATACTTTATTTCTCTTTATTCATGTGTTATTTTCAAGTGTAAAAAGTAATTTTGAGATAAAGAAAGTAATTTTTTACATTAATTTAATTTCTTTACATCTACACATAGTATATCTATTTTTTTTAGAACACATGTCAGTGACCTAATAACACAAAATCTCCTGTGGACAAATTTTATACTAAGAAATTCACGCAACCACATTTTGCACAACTTTATACTCCTTCGGTCCCAAACATTTTTTTCCATAGGGTGAATTGCATACATATTAAGTAAAAGTGAAATATGTGAGTGTGAAGATAAATAATAAAATATAAAGAGTGTATTTTGTTGACTTTTATGAATGTGAGTTGTGTCCTTTTTTGAGGTGTGAAAAAAGAATTGAGACGTGTATATAAGGAAAATGTGAAAATTATCTTGGGATAGAGGGAGTACATCAATGTCAAAGGGAGTACATCAATATCTATTAAGAATTGAGACGTTTATATAAGGAAAGTGTGAAATTAAAATAAAGCAAGTGAAATTAATAATTCACAAAAAATGGTGTTCTTCTAGTCAGCAACAGTCTGAGCCTCCTCCTAAGCTGACTCAGTCTGCTCCACCTCCATGGGTTCTAAAGTATCAACAGCTCTTACTTCTTCTCTATAAATAACCTTGCTTGGCTGCTGAAGATCTGAAACATCATCATCCTCAGCAGCCGGCTTCTGAGCTAGTTCAGTGACTGGAGTCTTAGTGACAGCAGACTCCTCAGCTGCTTCAGGTTCTTCCTTCTCCTCAGAAACCTCATCAACAACAGCAAGAGCTCGATCAAGACAGTCTTCTCCATGGTTGCCTGAGTCTTCCCCTAGAAGAATGACTCTTTTTCTTGCTATTCTTGGGTTCAGGCTCAGTAGAAGCTTCAGCAGCAACTTTCTTCCCCTTGCTTCTCTTCTTTTTAGGGGCTGGGCCAGTCTCCTCTGAATGTTAGAATCATCCCTAAAATACACAAGCCTTGGAGGTAATGCTATAAACTCCTTCGCCACATAGTCACCAAGGGGTAGAATTTGAAGCATGAGTGAGATCTTGGTCCCAAAGTTCACCTCTTTGGTGAAGGATACTGAGTCTCCAACCTTCACCACTTTGGCATACTCAGTTGCTATCTTCTGAATGAAATACTCCTCCCAGTCAACATTTGCAAAGTCGCACATGGCTGCCATCAATCTGACCTTGGGTAATGAGATATGTTCCGTTCCCCTGGTGGAACCCATCACACTGGAGACCACGACCTCAATGAGCAACTTGTATTTAGGTTCCAAAACTTCTTGTTCATCAGGGACTTGAACTTCTCAGATTTGATCAAGAAATGATCTAGATACTCATGCTCATTACCCTTGACATATTCAGTGGGCAACATCAAGTGCTTTCCTTCCTCGGAATGAGGCAACTTGTACACTGTCCTTACTAGTTCCTTGAGATGAATTGTCAGTGGGGCCTGCTCAATAATGGTCTTCTCATTTTTTTTCCTTTAACAGCTTCACATAGAAGGTAGCAACAAGTGCAGGGCAGAGCTTTGGGGGCTGCATCGTCACAAACTTCATTAGTTTGGAATTTCAGAAGATTTTCCAAACTTTCTTAACCTCTTCCTTCCTCGGAATGAGATCAGCGATTGGTTCAAAGTGGACCTTCTTCAAGGCTTTAATGTCAACAAAGTACTAAGCCATAGATGACTCAGTGGATATAGCAGATGTAGCCATGGGTGAGTGTTATGAAAAGCTTTGTAAAGGGTTTTGAATGCAGAGAAAAATAAGGGGGTAAGGGTATTTTGAGTGCGTAAAAGATGCAAAATAATGAACACTTCCCTTTTATACCCAAAATAAATTTTCAGGGATGGTTACAATTTAAAAGACCTTTGAGATGCAACGACTGAGATTAAAAGATCGTGTGTAAATTGTGGCTTTTCAAAAGATTAAAAAATGTAATGATTTGAAACATATTGGTAACAGTTCCTGCCCATATGCGAAAAGCAAGTTGCATTTAATGCGCGTCAAAACATGTTTGAAATAAATACCAAAGGGCGCATTAAATAATAACTAAACATATATGTCTGGTGGGGGATTAATTTAAAACTCGTGATGACATGACATGCTACTAATTATAATTAATTATATATTGTAAAACATAAGATGGGTTGCAGAATCAAGGAATGCAATTTTAAAAAAATATTAATTATTGTTAAGTGTAAAAGCTAAGCTGAGTTTGAATACTGAGTATTAAATCCTGATTCTGAGGTTGGATCCTGAGACAAGGTCCTGAACCTGATAGAAAATGAGTCTGAGTAAGGGCGAAGACAATACTGAGTCTGAGTGCTCTAATCCTGACACTCATCCTGAGTGTTCAGATCAGTGAAGGCACTTGTCCTGAAGACTCAGTAACGTGAAGACATAATCCTGAGGTCATCATCCTGAGCCAACATCAGACATCCTGAGTCAGGTATATCCTGAGCTGAAAATGACCAATCTCCTGAGTCACTTAATCTGAAGGTTTTGAGCTGACATTAAGGCGGTTATTTTGACAGCTGGCAGAGCAATCCTATTGGATGCCGGAATAGTTACTTCTGGCAGTTGTAACCATACAAGCTCGTTGATTGGTTACGGGTTTAGAGGGCAGTTAGGATCTGGGCATCTATAAATACATATTCTTTCCAGAGAATTAGATGAGAATTGACATTTAAAATCCTTGAGAAAAGAAAGCTTGTATTCTGTAAAAACATTATCCATATTGTTAGTGAAGTGAGGAAACCCCCATCCGTGGACGTAGATCAATTTGATCGAACCACGTAAAATTCTTTATTCTTTTGATTTCTTAATTTTTGCATTTGTGTTCTTCAGATTTGTTCCAATTGTTCTGATTACTTGAAGTATTGTCAAAGTCGATTATTCCGGTCATATTCACAACAATTGGTGCCGTCTGTGGGAAAGGAGGAAGAATCGAATGGGAAAAATCATCAATCAATGGCATCTACCAAATTGGATTTTGAGAAATTCACCAGAGCAAACGATTTTGGTTTGTGGAAGATGAAGATGAAGGCTCTCTTGACTCATCATGGGCTAGCCAATGCCCTGAAACCTGATGATAATGACCTCCTTCTTCGTCAGAAAATCCAGGCAAGAAACAAAAAATATTGGAAAAGGCACTTAGCACAATCATCTTGTGCCTGGGGGATAAGCCTCTGAGGGAGGTGTGCAAGGAGAAGACTGTCATTGGGGTTTGGAGTAAATTGGAGAAGGTGTATCAGACTAAGTCTGTCACCAACAAGTTGTTCATGAAGCAAAAACTGATTTCCTTCAGGATGAATGAAGAGAAGGAGTTGATTGAACAACTTGAGGAATTTAACAAGGCTGCTGATGATCTTGAGAACCTGGGAGTGGAAATTGATGATGGTGACAAGGCTTTGATGCTCCTGAATTCTTTGCCTAAATCCTTTGAGAATTTCAAGGATACTTTATTATTTGGGAGGTATGATCAATTGTCCTTTGATGATATTCTGGGTGCGCTGAAAACAAAGTCTATTCAGCTACAAGCTGATAAGAAAAATTCAGTTCAGGCTGAAGGCCTGAATGCCAGATTCAAGAAGGGCAAGAAAGATTTTCAGATCAAGAAGAAGAAGAACACAAAAGGGTCAAAATCTGGTGATTTTGTTGAGAGGAGGAAATGTTTTGCTTGCCACAAAACTGGTCATCTCAAGAAGAATTGTCCTGACAGAAATAGGAATCAGAGAGAAGAACAAAAGGCTGATATAATTGTTGCTGCTGAAGAAGGATATGATAGTGCTGAGGTGTTGACAGTTACTAACCTAAAGCTGAATGATGAATGGGTACTTGACTCAGGATGTTCATTCCACATGCGCTCGGATGAATCATTGTTCAGGGAGTTGAGGAGGTTTGATGGAGGCTCAGTTGTGTTGGGCAACAATCAGACATGCAAGGTGAAGATGAGTGGCTCTGTCAGGTTGATGCTGCATGATGCAGTGGATCGAATACTCTCAAATGTAAGGCTGGTGCCAGAACTGAAGAGAAATCTGATTTCCCTGGGTTCACTGAATCAACTGGGTTATGAATTCAACACCGAGGATGGTTACATCCTGATAACCAAAGACAAGAAGGTATACATGAAAGGCAAGAAAATCAATGAGCTGTATATCCTGATTGGGAGCACTTCCACTGGATCTGCAAATAATGTTATGGACAACACTGAGGCTATGATATGGCATAAGAGATTAGGCCATATAGGAGAAAGGGGACTCCAAGAACTGACAAAGCAGAAGGTATTTGGAGATGGAAAGACACTGAAAATAGATTTCTGTGATCTTTGTGTCCTGGGCAAATCCAAGAAAATTCCATTTCCAAAGGGTAAGAAAACTATTGATGCACCTCTGGATTATGTTCATTCAGATATCTGGGGACCAGCCAAGGTGGAGACTCATGGAGGTGGAAGATACTTCATGACAGTCATTGATGACTTTAGCAGGAAAGTATGGGTGTTCATACTGAAGCAGAAGAGTGATGCCTTAGCAAAATTCAGAGATTGGGTCAGTGAACAAGAAAATAAGAGAGAAAAATCCATTAAACATCTCATGACAAATAATGGATTGGAGTATGTATCTGAGGAGTTTAATAATTTCTGCAAAGAAAAAGGGATCACTAGACACAGGACAGTCTCTGCAAATCCTCAGCAGAATGGTCTTGCTGAGATAATGAACATGACAATCCTGGAAAAGGTCCGGAGCATGCTATCAGATGCAAAGCTACCAAAGGTATTTTGGGGTGAGGCAGTCAGTACAACTTGCTATCTCATAAACAAGTCACCATCCTCAGCAATTGAGTTCAGGACACCGGATGAGGTGTGGTATGGAAGGGTCTCAGATTACTACAACCTGAAGGTATTTGGTTGCTCAGCTTTTGCCCACATCAGGCAGGACAAGCTGGAACCTAGAGCACTGAGATATATCTTTATTGGTTACCCTAAGGGAATAAAAGGATACAAGTTATGGTGTCTGGAACCTGGTCACAAAAGGTGTATCATCAGTAGAGATATGACTTTTAATGAGAAAGTCATGGGATACAATCAGCCCATAAGCACTCAGGACTCAGATGGAATTCTTTCAGAAGAAGGCATTCAGGTTGTGGTGGAGACTCCTGACAAGAACTCAGGACAAGCAGACATTGAGTCAGATGAAAACTCAGGAAGACATCAGGAGGAATCTGAGGAAAGTGATACTGACCATTCAATTTCAGATATTGAAGGCCAAGATCTCAGGAATTATAGTCTAGCAAGAGATAGACACAGAAGAAGCATACACCCTCAGACTAGATTCGGTCAGGCTGACATGGTATCCTATGCCCTGATCACTGTTGAAGAAATTGAGCATCAGGAACCTCAGAGTTATGCTGAAGCGGTGTCAGGCAAAGACAAAGAGAGATGAATATTGGCAATGACTGAGGAACTTCAGTCATTAGAAAATAACAACACTTGGACCTTAGTGAACAGAGTTCAGGGACAGAATGTAACGCCCCAGTTTTTCAAAATGCAATTCGTCATTCTAGAAACCCGAGTCGTCACTTAGTGACTGAAAATCCATACAATTTTTTTTCCTTCAAAAAATAAAACACTATTAATGACATTAAATAGATAGCGGAA